>PVLD010007082.1:0-94489 GCA_004027595.1 Dinomys branickii | reverse complement strand
CTCTCTGGCCCCACCCCTTCCTCTCTGACCCCACCCCTTCCTCTCTGGCTCCCAGATGCCACACCTACCACACCCTTCCCCTGTAACACTGCCTCACCTCAGGTCCACAACACTAAACCAGCCAACCATGGACTGAAACCACGAGCTTAAATAAACCTTTCTTCTGCTTAACTTGATTATGTCAGCTGTTTTATCACAGTGACAGAAAACTGACTAATACATTCAGTATTGCCTTGTTTTAAAATTTATTTTAAAAGTAAAAGAAGAAAACATATAACAGACATCCATTTACAAAACAGCATAAGAACAATACAAACAATACAGAGTTATAGACAAAGTGGTAGGAAATTAACAATGGTTGCTGTATTACGTATTGATATCTTCAACATGGTTTCTCAGGAAAACAAATAGAGACATGCAATAATGATCAAACCAGTAATCATTAACTGCTCCTTTCAGTAAAGCAATAGAAGACAATAGTACAACTGTTAGCTATCCTGCATATACATACGTACATAATTTCCCCTTCTTTCCCTGCTCCTGTCCCACACCCCAGCTGCCCCTCACTTTAGAGCATTTTCTTTTTATTTCACAAAGTCTATCATACCTCCTAGTTTTATTCACTCTTTCAGGTTCTTACACTAGTGAGATAACACATTGCTTACACATGCAGGTCTGATTTATTTCACTTATAAGCATGGCCTCTAGTGGTGACCATTTACCTATAAATGTAGTATTGCCTTTTGAATACAACTAGTCTGTTCCATCCCTGAGCATTGATGAACGTGATATTAGGATGAAATATGATCAACTTCCTGGATATTTAACATATATCACCACCAGATACGCTCCTTAAGTTATCTCTAAACTTTTATATACTGAGAAAGTAATTTTCCTTGTTCTACAGATAGTGGGGTCTGAGTATCAGCAAAGAGAAAGGATTTGCCCTAGATCCCCAGCCAGTGAGAAACAGAGGGAATCCTCCTGGGTCTGCCTGACTACATAACCCAGAAGCTCTGTGTGAAGAACAGCTCTTTACCCTGAGTCCACCGGACCAAAGGGGCAGTGGCCTATTGTGGTAGGTACAGACAATAGCTTCTTAGCATTTCATAGTCATTTACAAATTGATTTCATTATCATCTGGCTGTGTATCACGAGCACCAAGACTGTTCAACTAAAAAGTAAATACCTTCTTAGATCCTATTCTGCAACAATCCAATTTTGGTAGTTGGTCACCAATTTACCTAAATGGAAAAATGAAATTAGAAAGCAGATCTAGGCTTGTTAGGGGGTAGCATGCTTCTAAAAGTGGCCTGCCAACTGAATGGTTCCAGGTTCTTTTTGTCTCGAACAAAGAATTGAACAAAACAAGCAAAATGACAGTGGCAAAGTTTATTCAAGGAAAAAAAAGTGAAAGATGGGAAAGAAACCGGCTCTGCAGATTGAGCTTGAGTCAAGAAAGAGGAAAAGAGGGGGATGGCAGAGATAAAGTACACACAGCGTCTGGGAAACACAGCATGTGCCATCATGGAAAGCTACCCATAGCAAAGTCTGCGTAGTGGCAATGTGTCCTGTGCTGTCTAAATCTGGAGGAAACCCATGAGAGCTGCTCCATCCAGGTCCTGAGAGGCAGTGCTTGAATCCTCATGTCAGGCTGAGGTCAGGTCTAGACATCCTACTGAAAACTTGCTGCAGTTCTTGGGAGAAGTCCTTGTGCAGGGCCTTGGGAACTGTTCTGCGCATGTGTCCAGGATCTCGGAGTTAACAGGTTGCACCTACTTACTCAGTCAGCTTTTGCCACACCCTACTCTCCTATCTCAGGATGAGAGGTATGTGTGCTTAGAACTCAA
The DNA here is from genome assembly GCA_004027595.1 of Dinomys branickii. Taxonomy (NCBI): domain Eukaryota; kingdom Metazoa; phylum Chordata; class Mammalia; order Rodentia; family Dinomyidae; genus Dinomys; species Dinomys branickii. Next base: position 92,639 of record PVLD010007082.1, on the reverse strand, counting down.
TTTTTGTCTGTGGTTTGTTTGCTTTTTAAGATAATAATTGAATTGCTGAATTAATGGTAACTTTTTATAATAAGATGTGTGTGTGTGTGTGTGTGTGTGTGTGTGTGTGTGTGTGTGTTTGTATACCATGAACTAAATCGGGGTCCTTTAGACTCCCAAAGTCACATGTTGCATATGAGGGCGATCTGGCTATGACAGCTGTCACCCCATTGATTACCAGAGTTGATTAAGCTGATCTGGCTGGCTAGGTGGGAGTTCCCTTCCTCTACACTCCATGTGCATCTCCCCAAAGCTGCGTGCTTGGTGGAAGAGGACGACCACCCCTGAGAGAGGGGGACTACTTTCTTGGTCAAGGGTATACAGGTAGTTGTACTCACGTGCTAGAATTTCCAAACAATCTCTCAGAATCATAGGTTGAAGCCCCAACTCCCAATGTGGCTGTATTTGGAGGTAAAGCTTTGAAAAAGGTTACTGAGATGAATTGAAGTAAAGGGCTGAGGACAGGTATGATCAGGGTGTGATTTGTGTGTCCCACAAGGGTTCACTGTGATTAGAACTTTGGTCTCAAGGTGGCATTACTGAGAGGTATGCGAACCCCTTAGGCAGTGATAGCAAACCTTTTGCAGCTTTCAATGATACAAACAGCCCACTGTGAAATGTGTGCCACAGCTTCACCACCACTGCCATAGGGCTCTGTGTCATGATCTCGGAAGGGATGTAGGAGCCAGTCTCATTCTGCCTCCTGCCTCAGATATGACTGCTTTCTCTGTCACACGCCCGCCACGACAAGCTGCCATCCACCAGCCTCACCAAGGGCCAGACAAAAGGGCCCCTGGGTCTTGGACTTTGAACCTTGGTGCTACATAATCTCCTTCTCTTTATAAGTATCCTGTTTTGGGTATTTTGTTACATTGACAAAAGGGGACTAATACAAGATCCTCCTCTCAAATGATAGGCACTATGGTAGGAGAAGGAATAGACCCCAAAGGGTGAGCAGAGGACAGACTTTGGAGAGGCAACAGAGGATAGGGAGGGGCTCAAGGGAGCCATTCCCATGGACACCTCAAGCGTGAACCACCCTGATTTTAGAACTCTGAGAAATCTTCCCTGGGTGCCTCACCCAGCTAGGGGATTTTATCTCTGCAGCCCTGGCCAACCATACAGTGTTTAAAGTGTTTTGTCTCCAAATTGATTTCTCTGGGTTTTGTGCCAATTCTTTTTCTTCCATCAGAGTCCATGAGGGTCCGTGTATCTCCCTGTACCCTACCTACACTATTTACTATACGCTTTCTAAGTCATTGCCATGCTGGAGCATATATTGTTCTTTAATGTGTGGTATTTTCCCCCTACTGAGGGACAAATGTTTTCATAGTTGTGCTGCCTACTTGTATGTCTTCTTTCAAGTCCTTCACTCATTTTTATGACAGAAAGCTTGAATTTTTCTTTGTTAGTAGTTCTTTATATACCAGAGATGCCCTTTACATCTTAAAAATATGATACTATCTTTTAATTTTGTTATAGACATTTTCCCAAGGTTATTATTTATTTTTTGGTTTAAATTATATCCTATCAAATTTAATGATATCATAATTTAAATGATAGCATATCAAACTGCTAATTTCTCTCCTTTTGGTGTCTCTTTTTGAAAAGGTGCCTCTAATGTCATGGCTTCCATGATGCTGTAGAAATATAGAAATAAATACATGTATTTTTATCTAGTTATTTTGTTCTGGAAGTGACTTAGGGCTGAGGTGAAAGGAAGTTATTGTCTCTCAACCAGTGATGAACTTACTGCCCCAAGACTTTCATTTCCCTGTCCATCTTTCTGCCCAGTTCTGAAATGTTCTATTTGTTACATGCTAATTGTTGTAATAAGCCTGGGTCTAGTTTGGCCTGTCAGGTCTGTTCCAGCCATGTGTGCATTGTGTTTAAATTACATGTGGGCTATTGTTTTTCCTCCTGTGCAATATCTGCTTCCAAATGTAACATAAAGGAGAAAATGAACTAGATTTTGTTATTTGTCAAGATTCAGCTGGTTTTCTTTACCTGCTCTGCATCTCTTTTCCTAACGTAAGCAGGTAAGAAGAGCATTTACGTTTTCCTGGATGTACCTGACTGAAAGAAGACCTTGTCTTCTTTGTATTCAGGATGGTAATTCTCTGGTATTTACGGGACCGTCATTAATCATTTTAATCACAATACGCTCATTTGATAGCTATGTGAATGTCCTAAGAATTTAGACAGTACTTCCATTTAAAGCTCCCAGTAATTAACTGTACCGTAATTTTATGTTGTCAGTGCCGAGAATAGAACCTTGCAGGGAACCTTCCTTCGTATGGTGCGGGGAGAAGGGGTGCTGAGGCGAAGGAGAGAACGCAGATGCTTCTAAGTGGTCTTGCGTCGCTGTGGGATGCAACTCCATGCTAAGCTGATGTTGCCCGCAGGTGGAGAAATAAAAGTGGCCTGAATGTCCCCCAGTATGTAGCAGGTCCTCCCTCTTCCTCCACAAGTGCTTCAGCACCAAAGAGCCCAGCAGAACTCTGCGAGACGGCCAATGGGGTAGCGCGTGGAGAAAGGCAGGGGAAGACTTGGGAGCCGGGAGGGCAGTAGCAAAGTGGCCTAAGGAGCCGCAGGGGCTGTGGTCAAAGGGGTGATGCTGACCCTGCTGAGGCCCTAGGGCTAAAATCCCGCAATTGAGAAATGTACAGGGACTGGTCTCTGGTGACTTCTCTCCAACTGAGAAGTCGCTTATTTAATAAGCCACTGCTCACCCATGCACAGTGCCACTCAGCCTTGGGTCTGATGCATGAGTTTCTCACCTGGGTACAGATGTCAGCTTTAACAGGCCATGTGTGGTACATAGGGAACTTGAACAAGTCCCTTCACTGCGGTGAGCCCCAGTTTCCTCAACTGTGAAGCAGAAATCGTCACGCCTCTCAGGCCGTGGGAGAGTGAGAGTGAAGATATTAAACTGACCTGCAGCAGAGAGGCTGCCCTGAGAGACCCCTCGGAAATCCTATCTTTATCGCTGAGATTCCCTTGACAATCTGCGGTTAGAGACTCACGGTAGCACTGAGGAACGGAGAGAAATAAGTCATAAAGATCGGGCAATGAGTCTCAGCTCTGCCCTTCATCAGCTGTGTGACCTGGAAAAAACTATACTCTCTTTGTGGGATGGTCTCCTGACATCCAAAGCAGAGACTAGGGATCCCACAGCAATCTGTGTCTCAGAGATTTTGAGAGAATAAATTACCTAATGGTTGGGAAGGTGCTCTGAAACCCCTCTAGGTGTTATTTGCCTTTCAAATGTGAGATGTTATTATCCCTCAGAGACTACTTAGCAAGCCGTGGAACCCTGGGGATGTTGCTAGCCCTGACTCTGAAACTATCTGATAGATGAATTCTCATGGTCCCTCCAAAGGACAAGGAGTAGTTGGGAAGAAATTAGAGTCAGATTTTAACACATTTAGGAAAAACTTTCTAACAACCAGAACTGTATGATAGAAGACACCTGGGACAACTTTCCAAGCAGCCTGAGCTGTCTAAGGAGACCGTGGGCTCACCACTGTCAGCCACGTTCTAGAATAAAGGAGGAAGGTGGTCATCTGTACTGTAGGCCGGATGCTGGCACTGGTGGGGAATTCACTTGCTTAGCAAATATTTCAAAGTTTGTTTGCAGAGTCTACTACGTGCTAGACTTGATGGTAGGTACCAGAGTTGAAAAGATTTGATTGTAGAATCTGTCAGGATTCCTAGTTGTTGGCAGCAGACAAGAAACCCCTTGGCAATCCCATCTTCATCACAGTTTATAAAATGGAACAGATTGATGAGTTGGCAGAGGTGAGAAATAACTGAGCAGGCAGAGGAGAGGAGCAAAGACCAGTCCCTGGATCACTGAAGTAGAAGCGAATGGACTGTGCTGGACAATGATTCTGTGTCAAACTCTTCTTCTGTTCTTCTGTCACTTCTCTTAAGATCCAAATTCTCTGAAGAAAGAGTATGTGCCCTCCAGATGGAGGCCAAGTGTGATACAAGTCTTCATTTACCATCTCGTGGAATAGGTGCTGACGTGGTTCTCTCAAGAAGTGTTGTTTACTCTAAGAGGGAGGGGACCCTGCAAACACACTTACTCAGCCTCACAGGCCTAAGGAGAGACAGATAAGCTGGATTTGACTGTGAAGAAGGGGAAAAAGAGGAGGTAGTGACTGAAGACAGTGGGGGAGGTAAGAGGTTCTAAAATTCCTTCGAACTCTAGGATGCCTTGATGTTGAGCACTGAAGCTCTGGAGTCCCTTTACTTTGTGATGCTTTCTGTTTTCCATGATTATGCATTTTTCTCCAGGAAGATCATACACCTCAAACATGAGGCCCTGATTCAGATTCCTGGATCAACTGTCCTGATGCTAAGACATGCTTGTTGCTGAACTCAGGCCACTATAGTGCCCAGCAATTAGTTACGCCTATTCATTCTGCACTCCAGGAGATGGGAAACCTATTGACCAAAGAACCTTGCCAGTGGCCTTGCAGCTGGCTCAAAGTACAGAAGTGAAACAAACTGCCAGAAGCTCTTGGGGGCCTGTTATGAACCCTTATTCTTATTTTAAAACAAGTGATAGATCTACATGCTTGACTAAAATATATTTTATCTGTGATATCTTATGTATTCAGATGCTGATCATGCTTCTGTCAGGATGTAGGATATTATAATCCTTGGCTACTTTCTGTGGCGCTGGCCAGAGGAGGATGTGGCTCATAGAGTTTCAGAACTGTGTGTGGGAATGGATCTTAAAACTTTATGTGCCAAGGGGCTCGAAAAAGAACACATGTGTGAATTAGATGCACTCATGGTGTAAGACTACATAGGGAAGAATCAAAACTACATAGAAAAATGATCCAGATTATGTTCAAGCTTCCCCCATATGAATTTAGCACACAAAGACTTTTGAAAAGACCACATAGGACCAGGCAGTAAGCATATTGTTTAAGGAGGCAGATTCTTCTCACCTGGAGCCAGTTACGGTATCATGAAGAATGTGACTTCAGTGGTGCTTGGGCTTCCAATTTTCAAGAGAGGAAGAAAGTTGCATTTATACACAGAAACTTGTGGGTTTTTAAAAATATTGGCAACAAATTCAAAATTATTTTTAAGCATAGCACAATGATAAAACTTTAAAAATCTTCCAATTTATATGACCTCTTTGTCTTGGAAGTTTCTCTTCCACATTTACCAATAACCCATGATATAGAAGAAAAGTAAAAGCTTTAGTTCTGAGGGAGTGTGAAAGTGGAAAGTTGTGTGGGGAGGTAGATGGTGAGGTGAGATGGAAGATTTATTAATATCTTATCTCCACCTAGCTATGTGGCCACGTCATGGGAAGGAATTGGGGAAAGAAGGAATGGGGAGATCCAGACAGGTACGAGGGCCCCAGGGACATGGGACGCCGAGGCCATTTCCTTGGACTGGAAAGAGAAGGCTCGAGAAAGAGGTCTGCCTTGGTCTTGCCCCCATGTCTGGCCCATATCCTGCCCAGGCCTGGATATCTCAGGGAGGAATGTGCCAAGCACAGGCACCTGAAAGAGATGTGGTATCCATGATTACAAGACAAAGGAACGCTGTCTTGGGCTAAAGGTTCCAGTCATGGAGATGACACATTATTCCCAAGACCCAGAAAGACCTGCTGTGTGTCGTGAGACATGACATAGTGTCTAGGGGCACAACCAGCCTAGGATCCTGCAACAGATTTAGGGTCTACAACTGGCTCAAAGGCCGTAAGAGTGTGTTAGCCTCAGACATGCACCCTTAACCACGAGCAGCTACAGAAAACACCCAAGATATCCAATAGATTCTTCCTTACAGAACGGATAGATATGAGTAACTTGACAAGGTTCATTTTTCCTTCGCTGTCCCATGGGACTGGAAGCTCACAAGCGCAGTCAGGAGGAACGTAGAGAGTCCTAGAGTCCACTTGTTGATGTGCAGGGAAATCTACACAGAGCTGCTAAACTTAATCTGGCCCAAGGGTTATTCATTTGCCTCCAGGAATCTAAAACAACTCTGTCATTTAATACAAGGGAAAACTGAGACCTAGAAAGAGCAAGTGTCCAGGGTCACAGAACGACTTTGTGGTTGTATCCTCCAGAACTACTGGTAGTGGAAGACCTGAATAAAAGTGGCTGAAAATATTGGTGTTAATTACATCACATAACTAGAATTGTAGGATGGACTGCTCATGGGTCTCTTAATCTACCAGTGTGGTGACTTTAGCACTTTGATTACATTTCTCCAATTCTGTTGGTATTCTCCCTCAGGGATGCAAGAAGCCTGCCTTGCTTTGAGCATCACATCTTTACATTCCAGTATACAGGAAGGAAAAGGGGTTTCCTTCCTGTATACTAGGGGAGTCCCTTCCTGAATCAGCACCTACCTTTTTCCCTATGGACAGAACTAGAATATAGACCCACTGCTAAACAAGTCACCTCCAAGGAAAATCTTTCACCAATCACAACTCCACGACTCATCCTGTGGGACTGAGCCCACCTTCTCTAAGCAAATGATCACTGGCTTCCTAAATAAAGTCAGAGTCCTGCTAATAAAGAAGATGAGGACCTGCTGGGGAGACACCTGCCCCTGTGGTGCACCCAGAAGCAGGGTCCAGGTCTCTTGATGTCGCAGACAGCTTCCCATAGCCAGCACTGTGGAGGACATAGCTTGGATTAATTCAGAACATTTATGGGCATTTGGGGACTTGATATTTTCAGGTGCTGTGCACTGAATAGTTATGGTCTGCTCATCTCTGACATTGCACTGTGAAGGCCTGTTCTCCACTGTGATAATACTGAGAGGCAGAGCTTGGGAGTTAATTAGGCTGAGATGAGCTCATTGAAGGGAAAGGAAGAGAAGGGAGGGGAAGAGAAGGGAAGGGAGGGGAGGGGAGGGGAGGGAAAGAGAACAATTCCATTTTTCTTTAGGACGTGCATGTTACATGTCATACTCTCCCATTCATTTGAGCAAATATCAACTTAATATAAATATCAAATGTAACTTTAATATAAAACATTTAAATGACTCTGCAGTATATATTTAATATAAAACAATTTTATATGAACACTGACCCAGTTCAATGAGGCCACCTTTTTTTACAGAGCATCAGACTGAGCACTGGAGCACTTTGGCATTTTGCCCACCATTACTCTGCTCAAAAGCAGTCACCCCAGTGTTAACTGATACAGGCTCCCAGACTGCAGCAGAGACTCTGACCAAGTAACTTTCTATTATATTGAAAACATTTACAGATCTGGGGCACTGAAAGATCCAGCACAGCCCACTCCTTTGAAGCTCATAGTATTAAAAAAAAAAAAAAAAAAAAAGAAGAACCATATTTAGGTCATTCATTTTATTTTTTTGTTTCCCTAGAGTCTTCTCTGAAATATTACACTAAAAATATGTCATTCTATTAATGTCTTTTTTACTCCCTTTCCCAATCCCCCAACGCTTTGAAAGATTTTATCTTTGTCAAGTGCAGAAATTGCCTTGGTTTCTTAAAGTGACAAAATATGCCTGTTCTATGGTTTAGCCCTAGACTGTCCCCCAAAAGCCTCCTGCTCAGAGGTGGGGCTGTGGACAGTGACTGGATGGTGGGGAAGGGGGCCCACTATGATCAGTGCCGAGTTCACCTGCCATTAGGAGGTGGGGCCAGGTTGGAGGTGGGTCGCTAGGGGTGTACTTTGTCTCTGGCTTCTACCTTCTTTCTATCTGTGTTCCTCTGCTGCCACTCAGGGAGCAGATCTCCTTCACCGTACCGTTTCTTCCTTGGAGCCAGCCATCCATGGACTCAAAGCTCTGAAACTGTGAGCCAAATCAGCCTCTCTTCTTTTAAATAGTACTGCTGTTTTATCCCAGTGGTGGGAAAGTTGACTAAAAAGCCTGTTTGATGACACGTTCCAACAGCCCCACAGACAGAACCAGCAGATATTTGAGTTCTTGAGGCATCTCTGAAGAGATGGTCCAGAGAGGTTGGTAGACCACTCTATTCCTTTGTCTCAGTATCTAATTTTCTCAGCCCTGGCCGCTCAGTTCCCAGTGGAGCTGGGTCAGGAATTAGAGTGTTCTGATCTCAACTCAACAAGGAAGCCATGTATTTCCACGCCAGCTCCTGGACTACTGGCCAAGTGACCATGGGCAAGTCTTTTACTACCTGGATTTCAGCAAACACATTTGTAAACAGGGCATTCTAAGGCTCACATCACAGAACTGTATGGATGAGACAAACTGGCTGTGACGCACCGGTGGGATGGTGCCTAGTGTGTGATAGATGCTCAGCAACTGGCAGCTCCATTTCCTACCCTTGGGCCTAGTTCCATGACTAAGTCCTTGTGTGGTCTTAGCATCTCTTCCCTGCTAGACGAAAAGCATCAGACAGTGGTAAAAGGAGGAGACAAGTCTTGAATCTCTGTCAAATGAAGACAAACAGAAAACTCACAAAGGGAGAAGATTCTGGCTTTGGATATTGGAAGGCTTGGCATCGTTTGGAACAAAATGTAAAGCTCTGTTTATGTGTCTTCAAAGGAAAACCAGGAGTAAGGAGTAGCAGCTGTAGTAGCATGGGAGCTAGATGAGCAGCAGGAAGCAGGTTCTTGGCTCGCTCCATCTGCAGGCAGCCACAGTGGGGCAGAATTCCCCAAACTGGTAGAGTGCTGTCTCACTTGAGCAGTGCGAACAGAAGTGAGATGGCCAGCTGTCATACAGGGTTGGTGGTGATGCTGTGTGTACGTGTGTTCCGAGACCCTGGTTCACACCCAGACCTACATCCCTCACTGAGCTCTACCGCTCCGGGCCACTGTTGCCATGCTCTCTTCACCCCAGAGCCAGGTAGCTTGTATCCAGAGACCAAGTGGCTCCTTTATGCCCCAGGACACTGAAGGTATTGAAGCTAACCAACATGAGCCTGGTCGCCCTGCCTTGTCCTCTTCTTCCCTCAGATGCCACAGGCCCCCTCTGGCCCCAGTTCCCCTGCCTGTTCCACCACCGTCACTGGGGCCTCCCTGAGTGGCTCTGCATGGCTGGCTGTGTTCTCCTGGGAGGAATGGGCAAGCAGGGCCACATTCACGCTGGACTGATCTCCTCTTGATCTGACTCTGCTCTTCCCATACAGAGGAAAGGGTCAGGATTAAAAGCCATTTTACAGTGCTGTGTCTCAGGCCCAGCTGTGCAGAACTACTGGCTCCCAGCCCCCAACCCCCATCCCAAGTTCATCCAGTAGGGCTGGGGAAACCCCCAAAGGAGTCTGAATTCGACCCTCGGTCCCTGGTTCATTCTGCCAAAGCAGCCCACGAACCTGCTCTCCTCCACACCCGAGGTTCTGTAATTATTAAGAGCAAAATAAAAATCATCAAGGGAATAAAACTAGTCATGGTTATTAGATCTACATAGAGTCAGAGCTTACAAAGAGCTTTCAATTTTCCCTTCAGCTGACCCTCACAGCAGGCGTTTGGAGTGAATAATGCTACACTCCTTAACTTATGGGGGACTCTGGGCATTCCCCCACCTGGGCTCCGAAGATCAATGAGTGAAAGTTAAGGTTTGAACTGTGGTGAGCGTGTCTTTAAAGCCTAGTATCATCAAATCACAGAAACCAAGATGTAGGGACCTTCGTTATCCTTGGTAAGGAAGGGAATAAACTTGCTAAAATAAAACAAGTACTGGACGAGTACAACCAGGGCAGCTCTCTCTCTGTCCTGGTTGGCTGGACGTTATTGATCAGTTATTCCTTAGTGATGTGGGAGACAGATGTAGGCCCCCACAGGTATCCGGGGCACCTATCCTCAAGGTTTGTTCTAAAACATGGCTGGCTCTTCATACATGAGAGATACCAGAGCTAACCACCTGCCCCTTCAGAGTGTTGAATTTTTCCTTATTCTGGCAGGTCCAATCCATCCAGAAAAAGCTGGAGAGTTGAACAAGGACCAACTCCTTCCAAGGCAAGTTACTCAGTTTATTCAGGCAGTGATTCAGCAGCAGGTAGCAAGGCTGACTTTGTGTGCAAAGGCTTGGCTGTCTCACTTCAAAGACTGAGGAGGGCAGTCAGAAATCCAAGCCCAGGCCCTAGGGAAAGGACGGATGCAAATCCACACAAGTGCATCCAGCGGAAGGGAATGCATGGATAGCAAATGAATGCGTAACTAAATTAATAAATTACATATTAGAAGTTGATCTTTGCCTATCTGTCTCTGTCCCGCTGCCTCCACATTGGCAGACTTGGGGAGCTGACTTGTGCAAGCGTATGCGGTGTAGGCTGCACATTTGCACACATCAGGCAGAGCGCAAGGGGCCCAGATGCTTGATCTGAGACCCAGTGATGTCTGGGGATTTGTATGCTGCCTCTTGGCTTATAAGTGGTGGAACCCAGGCTCAGATGAGCTCCTGGAAAATACGCTCTCTGAAGGGAAGTGTCTACTCTAGCCTGTTGGCACTCCACCCTGTGTGGAATCACCTCTAATTCCAGTTGGCCTCTGACTCCTGGGCCCATGCACCTGTTTCCGCCGAATCCCTGAGACAAGCGCTTGGTGCTCCTTGTCTGAATGCAGCTGAGCCCAAAGCACCTGGCTGTGAATCAGCACAGCAGGTCGAGCCTGCCTGGTGGACATGCCCCATGCCAGGGAAGCCTGGTGCCAGGAGCACCTTACTTTGATTAGAAATTCAAAAATAGAAGCAGCTGAAGTTCCCTCAGCCCAGCCCTTCCGTGGCCACAGAGGAGCCTTCTGGCATGATTTTGATGTACAAGTCCCTGACATGACCTAATTTAACTTCTTTCATTTGAGTGATAAATGAAAATGCCAGAATGGGATCCCAAAGGGTAACCCTCCTGCCTGACAGCCACCTTGGTCCCCTGGCTGCTGAGGGTGATGATGGCAGACGACATCTCTGCCAAACCCCTGCTGGGGACATCCTTCACCCTTCATGGAGAAAAGGGCTGGCTGCAGGGCCTTTGGGTATACTTTCGGTAGTTCTTCTGAAATTTGTGAGATATTTTTGAACCCACACCTTGGGACTTGAGGGAAGTCAAGCAGTCCTCATCTTGACTAAAAAAGACATAAATGGCATTTCTGAGAAATTAGAGGTCAGGAAACCTGCTACACTACACAATGCAGACTCTACCCTTAGAAATTCTGATCCGCTGGGTTTTAGCAAAGTCAGAAGTCTGAATTTTGAGCTTTAGCTTCCCAGCAGTTCCCACAGCCTACCATATAGCCTTAAAAGAGACACATACCTTCTCTGAGCTCTGCTTCTTTAGAATAATAATACCTGATTCATAGATAAGGTGAGAATTAAATGGGAGAATGTTTTCTTAGTGCTCAGTAATAAAACAAAGGTTGGATAGTATTAAAAGATCTGCCAACAACTTTAGGAAGTAGTTCTATTTTGAACTGATGTAGTTTGGTTGTATTTTGATTTTTAGGAGGCTTCCAAGCACACAGTAGATCTAGAGACAAAAGATCAAAGTTAAAAGTCCCACACTGGCATTTATTGGATCTACACTCATTTCTCAGCCTTGGAAAGCTTCTGTTTCCTCATCCATAAACTGGAAACCTTGCTAACAACCATCTCCCTGTGATGCAGGAGGAGGAAATAAAACGTGGAGGGAGAAAAATGCTGTACAAGTTATAAAGCTCTTCGCAGATTCGCTATGATTCATATAATAGCAAAAATGATCTGAATGGGCACTGACCTGCCCCCATCAGCATCCCTGATGGCCGCCTCCCTGAGCAGCAGAGTCGTTTTCAGCCTCCGCATCCATTTGTATGCAAACAATTACTGTGCAGTAGGCCTTCACCGCTGCCTCTGCTAGGAAGTCACTCGCTGCAATCTCGTTTACATTATTAATTTGTTTAGTAAACCCTTTCAAGTTCGTGTAGAGGTGAGGTGGGAAGCAGCCACAATCTAGGAGCCAACAGGGAGGGGAGGCCCATGGGTCAGAGGGCCCAGCACACACGTTGCTCACATGGGACTGGATAGCAACCAGGCTGTAGTGTTTCTGGGTATCTTTATCCCATCATGAAAAAAACCACAATTGACTTTCTGGATTTCCAAAACAGTTTATTGTCTGTTTATCTTGATATATTTGCACCTGTGTTCTGCTTTCACAAAGTACCACAAACTGAATGCCTTGAAACAAAAAAGTATTGTCTAATGGTTCTGAAGGCCAAAAATCTAGTGTATACAGGCCCACACTGCATCTGAAACCTGTAGGTTGGGGGAACCTTGCCTCGTCTTGGTTTCTAGTGTTTGTCCGCAATCCAGTGCTGTGCCTTTGCTTGTGGATGTTTCAGCCTTCTGCCTTCTCCCTGTGGGTCTCTGTCCCCTTGACAGTGGTTGTATGGGATTAAGGGCACTGGATACCCCAGTGTGACCTCATCTGAATTTAAGCAATTACATCCTACATCCCGATGAGATCACATTGAAAGGTACTGGGGGTTAAGACTTTCAGTATCTTTTTCAGCTCAAGCTATAAACACCACTTGCCACGTGGTCGTTTTACTTCTTTGTTTATTAATTATCAGAATACAAGCTTGAAGAGAGCAGGGATGATGGCCATCACTGTCCTCATGCCTACATGGTGCCTAAGGGAACTCAGTCATGACCTGTGACATCTAACCTTGACCTTGAATCTGCAGCCTGGGGCAGGGGAGGAAACATAGGGCTTTGGGGGTTTGGGCAGTCTTGGTTTTATGTGTAGGTCCTGTATTCTCCTCTTGTGCTCAATTCTTAACCTCTCGCACCTCTGTGTCTTTGTTTCCACAGCACACCTGGGAACATTAAGCAGCAGCAACCCTTAGTGGGGTAGTGTGTAAGGTATGGCTCTCGGCATCATGGGCGTTTCTACTTTGCCTGGCTTCGGTTCTACCATACAGTCTCAGCTCGTTTTCTGACCTGTGGCCTTGAGCACCATGTATTCTCTCAGAAACTCTGTTTCCCGGTCTGTGCAAAGGACAGACTACCTACCTCTTAGGGTCCTTAGGAGATGGAGTTATGGCAATGTATGGAAGCATTTTGCAAACTAATAGATGTAGGGTTCCCATTATCAATTTAAATGTGCTAGTAACATTATTCAACACTTACATTGCTGCTTTTCTGGGTTCAAAGAACTTCATTTCCATTTATGTCATGGATTCCTTTTTCAAGTATTTGACTGAAGCCCAGAGAGGTTAAGAAATTTGCATAATATCACAGAGCAATTTGCAAGGCCAAACTGGAAGCCTGTTCAGCTGGCTTTGCCCTGTGCCCTGGTCCTTGCCACCTTGTGACCCTATGAGCAGCAGAGTAATGAGTCCAGTTTTGTGCACCTCTGTGCATTTTGAAAGGGTTTGGACAACCTCTAATGAGTTCATTTCATTGCCTTTTCCTCTTTCCAGGAAAATAGCTTTGAAAACAAAGATGAAGTAGAGATTGACTCTAATGGCCAGACAGTGAGATAGCGGCCCCTCCAGATGCCTGATGGTGAGGGCTGTCTCACCGGGTTTCCAGCCGGCATCTGAGTCCCTAGGTAGAAGGCAGTGCAAAAAGTTTAGTGTTTAGAGCCACAGCCCTGGAGGAGGTGTGGCTATCCCCATTTTAAAGACAAGGAAAGAAAAACGCTTGTGCCTATCTCGAGACCCCAAAGCTAGAGAGATGCTTACTGCAGAGTCGCTTGAGCGGCCACCATGTTATACGGCACCATCCAAGGGGCCTTGGCCCCTCCCCTTAGGCTCAGCCTCCGGTTTCCAGACCTCTGGGCCCAGGACAAGGCAGCATCCCCTCACTTTTGTACTGCTGAGGTCAATCCGCACTGGCCCTGCCTCTCACCTGCAAGGGCCCTGCATTCCTGAGCGATAACCATACCCCTCGGCCCTGGAAATCATGTTACCCAAAGTGCTTTCCAAAGGATGATACTCAGAGATCTCCCCAGTTTCCATCCTCCTATGATACTAAAAAGGCAAGGACTAGCTGATCTGTGTCTCTCCTTTGCAGTGAGTTATACATAACCCCAGATCTTTTGATTTTTTTCTTTAGTTTTGAGATGGGGACTCACTAAGTTGTCTAGGCTGGGCTCAAACACTGAATTCTTCTGCCTTAGATGCCCACGCTACATGTGTGCACTGCCATACCCAGGAGACTGGTTGCTCTTTGGCCCTGAGAAGGAAGCCAAGGCTGGAGAAATCCACTCGTGGGAGAAAGACACTGCTCCCTACAGAGACCTGGCAATAGGACCCAAACTTCTCATTTTATTTGGCAGCGCTGATGTTATGGTTTATACATTGTGTCAACTTGGAGAGTCTCAAGGTTTGGCTGAGTGACTCAGCAGGAAGCCAAGGTGCTTACTTTGTACACATCCTGAGCCTGTGGAAGAGGAGGACATGGAGATTGTGTAAGTGCTACACACCCCCTGGGTGGGGGTAGGCTGTTTACAAGGTAAGGGAGAAAAAGAGGCTACTTGCAGCCATTCCTCCCTTTTGCTGGTTGTTTTTGCTGTGCTCTGCTGCCATGAACGTTTGCCCTCTGCCATGTGCCACTCTGCCTCAGAACCAGCCAAGCATGGACTGAAACCTCCGTAAACTGTAAGCTAGATAAACCTTTCCTTCCTTTATTTTGGGCATGGGGTATTTTGTCTAAGCAACGAGAAAAACGTAACCAAGACAACCGATTTTCCTGTTTGCCTCCTATCCTGAAAAAAATGATCTAACCTGAGGCTGCTCTTCTACTTTGACCCAATGCTGTGACCACAATGTTTCACTTAATGTTTATATCACCTGGAAGTTAGGAGCGGACTGCTGTTGTCATCTTCTAATCCAATATTATTTTCTAGCTCCAGAGAGGGTCCATATCACAACCAATATAATCTTTTTTGGTTCTATCCTCAAATTCTTGTCACAATTTGAAGCACAGCCTCAAGCAACTGTCCTGGGCTGTTTCTGTACACTCGGCCCATTTCTCAGTTTCTCTGGTGCAAGGTCAAACTCCATGCAACACATAGCAATGAGTAGCGTGCCGATATGTGGACCCACCTGCAGAAGCGCCGACGCACATGAGGCAGGGAACCGGTTGGGACCCATTGCATGACCAGAGTCCCCTTATCCTCCTGCTCAATTTCCATGAAGCGTCTTGCTTCTTGTTTCAGGCCTGTCTTTTTCCTCATCCTCTTTCTCCATTTGTGTAGGAAACCTTCTCACCACACCCCTGTCAAAGTCTGGGTCTCTGCTTAAGACATTGTGACACAAAATATATAGTTAAGTAGCTGGCAGGACAAAGAAAGTAGGAATAAAATAGTGATCATTTCTTTTTTATTATTAGATTGCACTTGCAATATGTAATAGTTAATGCTCATCTTGGGGAATTGGCACATACACCTAACACAATTTTAGCCATCCTTCCCAGCTTTCTGCCCTGTTTCGATTGCCTCTACTCCGGGACCCCTTCCCATCTCCACAAAGTATACCTCCCTATTTCTTACCATCTCTCTTTTATGTTGCTCTCTAAGTTATTTATAGTTTTGGTTTCTCATATAACATAAACTGTACAATCGTTGTGCCTGGGTGTCTGATTTATTTCACTTAACATTAAAGTCTCCAGGTGCATCCGTTTTTCTTCAGATGACTCAAGTTTATCTTCTCCTGTAGTTGAGCAGTACTCCGCTGTGCATAAATACCACATCTTCTCGATCTGTTAGTCTACTGATGGGCACCCTGGCCGTTCCCACGGCTCAGCTACTGAGGATTGTGCTGCTATAGACATAGCTGTGCCTGCGTCACTCTAGTGGGATGATTGAACTCTTTTGGGAAGATACTTAGAAGAGCTATAGCGAGGCCAAGTGGAATTTCTATTTTTATTGTTTGAAGAATCTCCATATTTATTTCCATAGTAGTTGTATTAGTTTACATTCTCACCAGCAATAAAGAAGGGTTTCTTCCCCTCCCCCAAAACCCTTGCCAGTATTTGTTGTCTTCTGAGCCTTTAATATGAGGCATTCTTGCTGGGGAAGGGGCCACTCCTACGTAGAATGTGAATAAATGAAAGAGAGTATTCCTCCTTTGGAAAATGGATGTAATTCCGTGCTTATCAACATTTATGAATTCCATCACAAAAAGATTGTTTCTCATTAAGAATCAGCCAATACGTACAAGAAATGGAGGTATATTTAGACTCAGAAATTCTACCTTAAAGTCCCAGGTACTTCCTTTATTGACACTGTGCCCTGGACAAATCTCCCTCTAAATGGCAACATTTTGACTATGAAAATCTTTTCAAAGCAAGAACCCTGGCTTTCCCTCTCTGAGTCCTGAGTGAGCCTGTGAGCAGAGCCCTGGTTGGAGGTAGCGCTGAGATGATGTTGGGGACCAGCAGATGGCTGGGGTTGTCATAGGAGTATGCAGATATGCATATGCACGTGACCTGGGCAGACTCAAAGGGCTCCTCAGAGGTAATCACTGATGGCTTTACTATTTCCCATACACACCAAATTACTCCCCTTTCTTTATTAGCTCTTGAAAGAAAAAGGGCAATGATAGCCGGAAAGGTAGAAACAGAAGAAACCAGAAATAATGTGCGAAGAAATGAAGGCATCCATGCAAGCATTTATGCAAATGTAATCTGGATCTCTCTGACCCACCCATGAGGTTCTGACTCTGTGGAATGAGGTGAGGCCAGCCCTGCAACACACTTTGCTTTGACAGTACCCTCATCTCAGAGCTCCTGCACACCAGTGTTTCTCATTTTGAAAAGACTTTCTGCAATCTTTTCAAAGGTAGCTCTAAAATAAATTCAAGGGGAGCACAGTAAAAATGTTTGCAGGGTAGTATTTTATTAGAAAACAATTTATAAGGCAAAAGCAGCTAGAAAGGCTACGGTGGGGAAAAAATGAAACAGGAAGAAATTACCTACACATTATTGTATACCAGTTATATGACACAGTCCTTGTTTAAAAAAGCAGATTTTTCCCAAAAGAGTTTATAAGAGGATTATTTGGAATTCAAACAAAGGTAACAAGCGTTAAGGGTGCCGCTGAGGAAACCACAAATGTTTATTGAATCTATGATGTAGGATGATAATATTGACGACAAAACAATACAAATAAGTTGATTTACTGCACACTTACCAGGTGCCAAGACTGTGATCTACACATCCGATCTCGGGAATCCTCAAGGCAGCCTTCAGGGCAGCTTCCTCTTGCCTGGTTTCTAGGTGAGCGGCCCAATGCTAGGGAAATACACCTGCTCGTAAAGCCCCACGGCAGAGTGAGCCTCCTGCTGTCTGTCCCACGGTGAGTCAGCACACTGACCTTCCCCAGAATCAGCGGAGCCCATGGGACTCTCCTCTGCCCGAGCCCCGACAGGGAGCATTCCCTGCTGCAGGCCTCCCTTCCTTTCTCCTCCCTCACCCCCTCTGCAGATCACACCGTCATGTATCTCCTTTCTGTGTTTGTCGTAACTCTTCCCTTCTTCGCTTCCCGCTTTGTGTCTCTGTTTCTAAACAATATCAAGTCTCTGTCCTCTGAAACAAACAACAATCGCCATGTCACCCTGGATCCTTTAGCGTGGGTTTTCTCTCTGTCCTTCCCTTCTCCGCCAGGATCTTACTCTGCCCCCCACCTGTTAGTCTGCACACGCTGCCGCACAGTGCTCCCTACCCGCAGAATCCCAGGGCCGGCCCCAGCCTCAGGGACGTCCCACATCCTTGCCTTTGACCTGAGCCCACCCTTCATCCCATGCACTTTGGGCCCTGGATTCTGTGGATAGCACCGCCAGGTTCCCCTCCTTGCAGTCTGACTATTGTGGGCACCTCTCCCTTTGTTTCGCGAATTTCGTCATACTCCCACTGTTCTAAGGACTGGAGATACTCTTACAATAACCTTAGTGAGACCCACTGTTTCAACACTCTTTTGCTTTTCTGCTGAAGGTAGTTCCAAAGTCTAACCTCTAGCCCTGAGTGATAGGCACAAACTCCAGGAAAGCCCCAGAGAAATAACCCACAGGATCCTCAGACTCAGAAGACTAAACCTTAACTTCTTTCCTCCACCCACCACCCCGCTGTATGACTGCTGAGTCTTGTCATGGTCACCTCAGTCACAAAGGACACTAACACCAACACCACGTATGTGTCCAGCCTGGAATCTGGAATCATCCTAGATCCTGCCCCTCCCTTTCCTCACACCCGTATAATTAACAGCTCACACACTCCTACCTTACACCTGCCCCCCACCTCTGTGTAATTGCCTTCCTCGTCTATGGAACAGAGTATTCTCACAAAATATCTCTTCTTATATAGCTCCTTAGAAATGGTGCCCTGGTCAATCCACTGGTTGAAGCATCTCCACAGTGCACTCTGACCCACAAGGCTGGGCCTTTACTCCACTGCTCCCTCTGCCTGGAATGCTAGGCCTATACATCCTCTCATACTCTGCTCCACAGTCCTAGCCTCCAGGGATGATCCACAGACTTCCCCACCTCTACTAGGAGCAGCTTCTCCCTCTCCTATAGAACCAGGCATGCCATAGTATAATTCTTCCTCTTCTTGCCTGTGTTCCTGCACAGAGTTTACTGAAAGAAAGGCAAATCCTGTCTTCCATATTTCTGATCTCAAGTGTCTAGCATGATGCATGCCGCCAACTGCATATGGAGCGAATTTTCGTTGACCTTCACTAGCTTTGTTAAGTTACCTTTTCATTGGGATTTCTTAGAATTAAAACTGACCTGTGGCAGAGTGTGAAGAAGCTAGTATCCCATTGTAAGAGAGACCTCACCGTGGTCACTGCAGTGCCCCTGTGAAGCCAGGCTGTGGCCCCGTACTGTAGATTTTCCAGAGGGAAGGAGCAGGGAATCCCAGGAGGAGCATCCCGCTGCACAGGGAAGTGACAGTGCTCCTACCTGCTCCCGGTATCTCCTGTGCACCCCTCTGCAGTTGTGAGCAATAATTCTCAGCAGGGGGAAGTCATGTCAGCACCTGGTCTCTACTTAATAACTGGGAGTAACTCTTTCAAGTCTTGGGCAAAAATAATTCCTTGCAATCTTTTTTTCTGCCATATTCTGACTAAAAATTAGTCCAACAAGATGACGTTCCCTCCCAGCTCATAAAGAAGTCACACCAATTACACATACTCCTAGAGGCACTGTCTCAGTTCCAGTGACCCCAGGGGCTCAGGAGTGGAGGTCTCTAAACAGCAGGCCTGTGTTTACATGCAAAGAATCATGCTGGTTCGGGCAGTGTTGGGCTCTCATGTTTGTCGGTCAGTGGTCCCTGTGTCCATTTACTGTGAACAGAAGAATGGCTCGAGAGTTTTGTCAGGTTGCCTGAACTCTGTCTGCTAATTCTCCAATGTCATTTTGTAGAAGGGTCCGGACAGTCGCAGTAGAATAGACTCAGGGCAGCCTCCTTGCGACGTACACATTTAGCCTCCGTTCACGCGTTTCCCCATCACTGCCGTCGCTCACGTGCCCCGTCACTGAAGTGCAGGGGAGGCGGGCACTGAGGGTTTACCCCCTTTCCCGGCAGCGCGCGTACACGTCTGTGTCCTGGGGCCGAGCAGGAGGCGGAATGGCAAGCAGTTCGTACCTGTGAGCAGCAGGGACCAGCATGGCACAGGGCGAGAACAGTTTCTGCCACTCACTCCGCTCACATGGGTGGCGGTGGCAGTGGAATTCGAGCCAGGAGCCTCCTGCTGTTCCACGTGCAGAAGGAGGGAGTGTGAGGGGGGAGGTTTAGAGTCCAAGGGGGATCACACCTGACCCTACCATTTTACATTATTTTGGAAAAGACATTTAATGCCTCAGAGATTCAGTTTCCTCAACTATAAAGTGGAAACAATGACCTTCTATGAGTATATGTAAAGAGCATATTAACTAATTATGTAAAATCCCTAGCACGATACCTAGTACCAAATCAGCACCTGGTACCTAGTGTTTTGTAAGTATTCTCTGCTTCTAACTTAGAGTGACTATTTAGGCCTTTTGAGGTACACAAAGAGGGTGACAAAGGCACACAGAGACGTCTAAGACTATGTGCTTTCTGACGCTTTACTAGGTATTTTAGTTATCAATAAAAGACAGGCTTGTTCATGCCAAGAAATTAATGCACTTCGGAAGCTCAGAAAGATGTCAGCAGAGGGAGTAAAGAGAAAACTGTGGAAAGGAGATAGAAAGGTAACAAAACATAGATGGGAGAGATGGATGAATGGACAGATGGGTGGATGGCTAAGTAGGTCAATGGATAGGTGTTGGTGGCTGGTTGTACAGATAATTGATAGGTGATAGGCAGACTGATTGATGCAAGTGAATAGACAACCATACTTATCCAGGAAGGGCTTCCTATGATTGATTAGGTGGTGAGAGAAGCGGGCAGGTAAACGGCTTTACGAAAGACCTGAAGGTAAGAGTGCTCTGTGGAGAGGTGCACACATACAGAAGGTCAGCGAGAGAGACGGGTGAAGCGGTAATTTAGTGGCAGGTCGTAAAGAACCGAGGATCTTGTGTGAATGACGAAGTAACCCAGTTCCTCACCAGGTAGTGATCTTGTTTATAGCAGTCTAGCACTTAGCCCCGGGACAGCTAAGAGCTTCCCAGTGCCCGTCAACTGCTCCGCAGCCAGCACGCCATGCTGATGGCTCCTGTTTCTCTACGGTCTTCACAGTGCCGTGCTAGTTCTACACATTATCTCAAATCCTCTTAAGTGCGCTAGAGGAGGGCGTTATTGCCCTCTATAGAAGAACAGACTGAGATACAGCAATCTTACAGTTAATTAAAGGAACCAGAATCTACACCAGGTCTTTAGGGCTCTGTATCCTGCCAAGGGTATCTTTGCCTCCAGAGCGTATTTCCGTTCTTGAGGAGAGCTCCTTACGTGTCCGCCTCATCCAGAACTCACTCTCGGGAGCCTTCCTTGAAGCAGAGAGGGATCCCACCTGCTTCCTAGCACCTGCAGAACTTCACTGGAGTTTTTCCTTCTTTTTGCGTCTGTGTGATGTAAATCTCATTTCTGTTTAATGCTGGTTTACAAATTTGGTCGTTATTCTTTCTTTAAATTAGGAAGAATTATCCGCAGCTAGTCAGAATTTTAGAACTGTTCTCACTGTCATCCCAGCTGACCTGGAAAACGTCTATTGTCTGTCCCGTTGCACAGTCCAGTGTCTCCTCTCCAAGACGTATCGGTGTCTAGAGCTACTCAAGGGATTCAACTGACTGAGCATATTTGAGGCATTGTCATTTGATTTATCAGACTCTTAAAGGCTGTCCTTGTTGGACTCGGGGCCTGGCTGGGGATGGAGCAGGGATACTCACCCGGAGCACTGCTGTCTGACCTTCCAGATGCGGAAGACAGTGGATGATGTCATTGTTCAAAAGCAATGAGAGAAATTCCAGAGCAAGTTCCATTTGCCTTTCTTTGCAGATTCCTGCTGTTAGGTTCCATTAGTTAACCAATAACTCGGCACAGTTTTATTGCAAACCTACCATGCATCCAACACTGTGAAAGTATTAAAGGTGCAAAGCTAAGACACGCTTTCTGTGCTGCAGAAGCTCACAACTGCAGGCAACAGGCAGGCCACAAATACAGGGGGGCAAACAGTGCTGCTACCACGGTCAGTGGGAAGCGCTGTAGGAACACAGCCAATACACAGATGCTCTCTGCAACATCCACAATATGAAGACTTCCGATCCCCATTTGAGTAGCTCCAGCCACGGAATCCTCCAGCCACAGAACCTTCTGTTTCCGCAGAATCCACAGTCACAGAATCCTTGGTACAGAATCCTCAGGAATGAATTTAAGCCCCGCACATTAATTCCTTTCTTTAAGACACAACATAAGATATAGGTTTAGAGTTTGGATTCCGGAAGCACACCACTTGGAAATGATAGATATATGTATATTTTTGATAACAGGACTCGAACTCAGGACCTTGCCCTTGCCAGACAAGAGCTGTACTGCTGAGCCCTATCACTAGCCCTGGACATGATATTTGATAGCGCTCATCTCATTAGGTTTTTATGAGGATTAAGTAATAGACGAAAACAGATAAATAAGTAGTCTGGAAAATTCCATAGACTAAGCTGAAAGTTCTCTCAGGCTGAGGTCTGCAGGTCCATTTCCACACTCTGTGGAACAAAACCTACACAGCCTTCAGTGCTGCGTGAAAATCATCAAGGCTGGTTTCATTACACTGGACATGTAGCAACATCCTTGGCCTCTACCCACTAGATGACAACAGTGCCTGCCACTCCTGACCACCAAAAGGGAGGGGAGGGAGGACAAGCCTGCGCTGTGCTTTTGGGAAGAAGAAAACACTGCTGAGCGCACATCACACAAGCTGGTGACTGCACCGACCATGCTAGGAGAAGGCTGGAAGACCTACAGGGGGCCTTCACTTTATACTTCCCATGCCCTTAACAGGTATTAGGCTGCACAGCTGAAGTGTAGCTCTTCCTGAGCAGATTCCATATGCAAAACCCTCTGCAGGAAGAGTTGAAAAGGTGAGTAAAAATTGACTCTTTGCTGTGGCGGGTTAGAACCTGAACTCTGATACGGGATTCTAACTTAAGTCCCAGCTCTGCCACCTTCTTGATGTGTGACTTTGAGCAAAGTACTTGAATTAACTGCGCTTGAAATTCCTGGTTTATGGAACACGCTGATAATCATACTGGTAATGGTAATAGAGTGTGGCTGAAGAAATGACATGATATTTTTTAAGTTACATAACACAGAACCTAGAATGTAATAAACACCAAGTTAACAAGAGTAATTATTCGTACATATCCTATAGTCTGGTAGAGGGCCTCAAATAAATATAGACAGATGGCTATAAATAGCTATAGGTATCTTGTACACCCGTAGTTTACAACAGGTAGACTCAGGTAGTAGATAATGGAAGAAGAAAAACCAGAAAGACACTGTGCCTGTGGAAATGGTGTTGCGTTACATGGCTGTGCATAGACAGCTACAAATCTTTTCCCATCTTGAATTTGCTCCTTTGCTCCACAGTATATATGGTGAGCCACCCACTGCACTGCGAAGATAGAAACTGAGCTCTTTGCTAAGGAGACAGAATTCCATGAAAAGATATCAGCAGAGGCAGGAGAGTAAATGGCACCTCTGTGAAGGAACAAGAAATGCTACTGGGACAGGGTCAGGAGCTGGGAACAGGAAGAAAAGTGAGCACAGAAAGGAGGAGACAGGAATAGCAGGACATACTTTTTTTAAGTAAAAGAACAAAAACATATTAACAGACAGCCACTTACAAAGTAGCACAAGAATAGTACAATCAAAACTAGATTACAGACAGGGTAACAGGGAATCAACAATGGTTGTTGTATGACATATTGATAACTTCTAAGTGAATACTCAGGAAAACAAATATACACATATAAGACTGATCAAACAACTAATTGTGTGCATTGGTGGTATAGTGGTGAGCATAACTGCCTTCCAAACAACTACTCATTAGCCGTTCTTTACAATAAAGTGACATAAGTCAGTAGTACAACTATGTTAGCCATCCTGCACACACATACATAATTATCCCCTTCTTCATTTTCTCCCTGCCCCCACCCCAGCTGCTCCCTAGTTTTGAGCAGTTTCCTTTCATTTCACAGTTTATCATACCTCCTAATTTATATTCACACTTTTAGGTTCCTACAGCAGTGATACAATATGCTGCTTATGCATGCACCTTTGATTTATTTCAGTTATGAATATAGTCTCTAGTTGTGACCATTTATGCATGAAAGCCTCAAGATTGTCTTTCGTTATAGCTGAGTAATATTCCATTATATAAAAATGCCACAGTTTTTTTATCCAGTCCTCAGTGGATGGACATTTGGGTTGCTTCCATGATTTAGCTATTATAAATTGCACTGCTATAAACATGGGTGCCTTCTGAGTGTTTTCCTGAAGATCTAAAAACATCATATCACAGCGATATATGAGCAGGACATCTTTGACTGCCAGACTGAGAAATGTTGAATTCATTCTCTATGCCAGTGGCTATATCTCTGACTAGAGTGATTTTGGCCCTCTGGAGACATTTAGCAATGCCTGGGGATGTTTTTGGTTGTCGGGAGTGGAGAGCACTGTTGTCCTCTAGTAGGTAGAGGCCAGGGATGCCGCTGCACATCCAACCGTGCCCCAGGCAGCCAACAACACAAAAACGAAGCATCAGGTTCAAGTTAGTAAGGTGCTGAGGTGGGGACGCCACCTTGATGCAGTAGACAGGTTTGAGAGCCGGGAGTGAGTAGATCAGGGTTCTTTGATTCCTCTGAGGAAACACAGTCGTAGGAGACACTGGAGTCAAGGAGATCAGCTGAGAGGAATTTGAAATTCTTTGGGAGGTGACACTGCTAGGACCCAGAGAGAAAAGAACAAATGGGAGAGCGATTGCTTGGGATGTATTTACCCAACAATGTCATCACAGGATCTGCTTGGAGTGATGTCAGGAAACAATAGTCAATAAGTAAGTTCATTTGTGTTTGCATTTCTCTCCAGACATTTTTAAATAAACATTTTCAATTTGAGGTAATTTTATATTCACAGAAACATTGTTAAGATAGTTGAGAGAATTCTTCTACTCCCTTACCCTAAAGTTTCCACTAAATTTGATGTCTTACGTAACCATGCTACGTTTGTCGAAATTAAATGCTACACTTCATTTAGATTTCACCAAATTTCTACTCATGCTTTTTCTGTTCCAGATGAACCATAATTCTACATTGCCCTTAATTTCCGTATGTTTCTTATGTGCATATTTGCTTGTTGAATAATAAATGTCTTCACAGTAGTTGGAGTCAGCTCCTCCCTGGCATTCTGAGCAGACCTGAGTGTAGTGCAGACCTTTCTGCTTCACAAAGACCAGCTGTCAACTCTGCCCAAAGTTCTCAGTAGCTGCAAGATTGGCAGGAAATCCACTCTGCAACTGATATAAAATTCTGTAAATGAAATTGCTAATTTAAGCCAAGCTATGGCTTTAAAAGTTTTCCTTTAGAAGAATCAAATACCTCAAATTTAGTACTATCTCTAAAGAGATTCAGATTAAAAGCCTCAAATTTCAGGTACTGTCTTTAAAAAATTTAACTCAGAATATAAAAGCAGATTGTTGCACCTGTTCAAGCAGAACTCAGTACTCAATCATGTGTTTAATGTTTCTGAGCCAGCACTCTAGTTAGACAACTCCTTTCCACAGCCTGGAGCTGTGGTCAGTTCTCTCACTGCCAACAGAGAAGCCAGTCACTGACCGCTGGGAGCCCGGCCTGGCCTGCTTTCCCTCCCCTTGTCTATTGCTCCCCTGATTGTAGCTCAGGTTCTTCCGTTTCCGGGTTTTGTACTCCAAGTCCTAATAACCACATCCGGTTCTTTTTTTAAAATGTTTGTTTGTGTAAAAAATATTACCTGTAGGTTTCAAAACCCACAGATAGGGACAAGGAGGCAATTTAAATTACCCATGACTTTATCACTGTTAACATTTCATTTTGCTGAAATACTTATATACACATATATATAAACTGTCTCTAAATAGGTCCATACAGCTATAAGGACATAATAATCTGTACCACTTGTGCGTATCTCAAATCAGTTAATCCTCAAAAGTCCTGTGAATGAACTCTGTAATTACCCTTATTTTATAGAAGAGGCAGTGAAGGCTCATCAGAATGTAAGCGTCCTACCTGGGCTAACACAGCTGGTAAGAGCTGCATCTGCAGTTCCAACCGTCAGGCTCCGGAACTGTGACCTTAAACACAATACCATGTTGCCTAGCGATTTTCCCCTGTTTATTTCTCATTAGAATATGTGGTGAACATCTTTCTATATCAACATACATCTTTTCAAGGTATTGTTCAGCATCCAGTGTTACATAGAGTGCTTCAGCAAACACCCTTAGGACTCAGCTTCAATCTCATACTATCTTTCCCGTTCTCATCATTCCTGGGGTCAGCTATGCTTCTGCTCCTAAGGCTTAGCACCTTCTTCTGCTCCCTTTTCCCAGCCGCAGCTTCCTGTCTCCCGGCTGTCTCCCTCCTCACCTCCCCTCAGGCAGTGAGCCTTGTCCACGCTTTTGTGTTGAAGCAGCCCTAGCTCATTTGGCTACACCCACCTGTCCCTGCGGTTACACTCTCATTATTCAATCCAATGGAGGAGAATGATGACCTGCTTAGGACAGCTTTATTCCAGAGTCTTCAGCAAAGTTTATACAAATACTCATTTCAGTAAAAATTTATTGGTCATCTACTATTTGTAAAGTATTTACAGGACACAGGGGTAGAGCGCCTTTCTTCCAGGAGTGTATATACAGTTCTAGCAAATGGCTGAAAGAAAAGTAGAACCAACCAAAATGTAAATTTTACTAACGTGAAAGTATTAATAATATACAGTGGGAAACAAGGGAAAGAACTGATGGATTCTGATTGGAGCCTTCAATCAAAGGTTTCAGAGTGGGTGACTGGTGAGAAATTATTTTATCATCAGGCACGTCATATGTGATGTTCTCATGGGCTGGGTCGCTCGAGGGTCATGGTGTTGAGCCCAACGCTTGCAGGCAGAACTTCAGGAGGTTAGCCAGCTATCTTGGGAGGTTCCTGGGACATGAGACTTGAGTGCTGGGATCAGCAAAGCCCCAGCCAAACCAAGACACATTGGTCACCCTAAACAGCAGTGTCTAATACAGACCCTTCCTATTGCCCCTATGGAACACACAGATTATACACCAGTAAAAGAATGAAAGGATATGATGCCAGGTGGTGGGGCAGGGAAAAAGAGGGGCTGGCACTGTGCTGACCTGGGACAGTAGCCAGTGTTGGACTGAGTACTCGGAAAGGGCTTCAGATGCATGGTCACCTAAGCAAAGATGCAAATGTGAATGGAGGAAGAGACACAGGCATGTGGGTGCCTGGGAGAAAGCACACTGGACCAGCTCCGCTTGGAGGCAGGGGCAAAGAAACAGAGATACGGTCAGACAGGTGGCCAGGAACCAGGATGCGCAGAGCCTAGGAGGTAAGATAGAACTCTTGGAAGGTTTGAGGAGAGACATAGCATCACCTGATACATGTTTTGGCATCAACTGACAAATATTTTGCAAGGAACGTTCTAGCTGCTATATGGAAATAGAGTGTCAGATAGAAGCAGGCAGAATAATTAGGATTCTATTGCAATAATCTAGGAGGACAGAGTACATATCAGAGAGAGACTGCAGGGCCACAGGCAAATCCAGGCTTAATCCAACCCAGTCACCAGTAAGGGAGAAACTCCTTAAAAATTACTTAACTTTTATTAGCCTTTAATCTTAACTATAGATTGGGGATTAACAACTTTTGAATGTTAAATAAAATAGCATGTACAAAAGTAATGAACGAAGTGCCTGGAGTTCTATTTTGAAAACTATAGAATCCCATAAGAATTAAAATGTTCAATCATCTGATTCTTAAGGGCAATGACTAGCCACAAAAAAAAAAAAAATCGGGGTGATTACTCAGACACAAATGCAGGGGGCAGATTCTGTTGGCCCGATGAGCATGTATGTAATTTTTTACTCCAATCAAACCCATTAGCAATTTCCTGGGTATGCTGGGCTCTTCTGTGCTACTCTGTCTTGCCTCTGTGGTTTCCTGTACTCGGAAGGCCATCCCTTCCCCCACCCCCAGGCCTGTCTCCCCGCACTGGCTCAGAGCAGACACACCTTCCCCATGGAGACTTCCCTGGGTCTTGTGTTGCGACAGGGTCAGCCACTGCTTCCTCACTGTGGTTCTAGGACAAGGCATTCAGTTCTAACTCCACTGTACGTTGTCAGCTTTTACGATAGTTACTTTTACAAGCTCTATTATAAAAGACATATCTTTTTCCTGGTAAGAAAATTTTTTAAAATTAGAAGGCAAAGGTAGTGCTTAGTTCATCTGGGCTGTTACAGAGATACGCCCCTCACTGCATAGCTTAGTCCCTGGCATCTAGCAAGGACTTTGGGCAGTACGAATGAATCAGAAGGGACATGATGTGTCTAGAACTTTGATCTCTGACCTACCGCTGAGGAAAATAGCAGGAACAGCATGATGTAGGAGGAAGAGAGGATTTAAGGTCAGACCTGGGAACAAAACTGGGTTCTGGTGCTCACTAAGCTCTGTGGTGTTGCCTGGCCCTTGGCCCCATCTCAGTCTGTATCAGTGATGTAACAAATCCCCAAGAAACTTAGCAGCACTAAACAACAATCCTGCATTACTTCACTCACTTTAGCGTGGACTCCAGCTGCCCGAAAGCCCGCCCTGAGTGGAGGATCCAGGGATGTCGTAGGAGGCTTCAGCCCCTCCTCTCAGGGACCTCAGCATGAGGCTACTCGCAGCAGGCCAGCCGGCTCTCCCAGAGTGGAGAAGCAGGAGCTTGCTGGGCGGAGGACCCAGGGAAATTAAGAGTTTTCCCTTGGAGGTCCCAGGTGATCCAGTGATCTAAGAAAGAGACAGGAGACGGAGACAGGAAATCGTAACAGAGATTTTATGACCTAAGCTTGGAAGTGGCATTCCTTTTCTCCCGCCATCTGCTACTGTCCTACAGGGCACCCTGCCACATGGTGGGAGAGGCTTACAAGGGAGTGTGGATACTGGGTGACGGGCTTCATGCCTGCCCTATCATGAGCAGGATAGTTACCCTGCCACTATTGGAGCAGACCTCCAGGCATCCTCAACTTGTCCTGTGACCCACCCATCATTCCTGGATAGACTCAGAGCCTCTGCTCTGGCACACAAGGCCCTCCAGGATCTGCCTCTAAGCTAGTTTTCCCTCCTCACTCCACTCCTCACCCGTTCTTTAAGCACCAACTCTCTTGAACTTACAGATCCCAGCCTTTGGCCGTGCCACTCCCCTGCTTGTTGTGAACTTAGGTTCCCAGCTCCTTATGCCGTCACTGATGCTCACTTCCTGACCCCAGCCCACCCGGCCCCCTTCCCAGCATCCCCAGGAGGCATCCTGGAAGGTGCAGGCCACTGCAGTCCTGGTCAGCAGCTCTTCTGAAGCCTCTGAGCAGACCACCCTGCTCACACCAGGTACTCGGTCCTTCGGAAGGGTTTCCTGTGGGGCTGGATTTGGGTTGAAGCCCTGACTGTTGTGTATACTGGGTGACATGAGGAGGACCAAAAGAGTGCTTAACATTTATTAAACTCCCAGAGAGCTAGCTGCTGCCTCAGGCACCGCCTCAGACATTGTCTTCTATCACAAAGTACGTTTTTCCTCAGGGTCAGTGGCTCCACCCCCTAGGGTCTTAGTTGACTCCCTGACCTTTCTTTCACAAGCTCCTCAGCTCCATCGCAACACAATCACCTTTATAAAACCTCTTAGGGTGTAACCCACTGCCCTCTAGGAGCTGGACTACCTTAGGAAAGTTACAGACCTTCTCTAAGGCCGGAAAATCAATAGTATGCAACAATAAACACTGGGACTGTTATGAGCAATTCATGGGACAAGCACTGTCAGGAGCGCATGGAAGAGTATCTAACATGTAATAGGGTGGTTAGGAATACTAAGTCCCTTTCTTCCCTTCTTTAAGGCTCAAAGCAAACATGGACCCAAATAGCAGCCCCAACCGTTCACCTAAAATTCATTCTCTCACAATTCCCTTCTCCTACGAAAGCCTCTATTTTCAAAAATTTCACCACAGAGCTCAGAAATGAGGTACCAGCGAAGGGAGAGGGTGTGTGTCAGGCCCTGCGCGGGGAAGCCACTGTGGTTCCACTGGCACTGAAGAAAGCCTGGTGTGAACTCTCCCTACTTCATTCTCTACCCACAAAACGGGACAATAAAATCCGCCCTTAGAGGAGCAGATGAAGTAACCCTGGATTCCAGAAGACTCCCCAGGCCACAGCAGGGAGCACAGGAGCTATCTGAGAAATGGGCTAAGCCCCTTCTAGGACATCAACATGCCACTTATCTTTGTCACTACTTTGGGCCTCTTAGTCTGGCATCAGCCGCCCCATTACAGCCGCAGAAATGCACCATCTGTGTGGGAAAGGACACTTGCACTACGGAGGTTCCATTCCAGAAAGCTGAAGAGCCCCAGGCCTCGTCTGTTCGGGTTCTCACAGCCAGGCTTGTCCCCTCACTACGAGGTTTACGTCCTCACCGATAGGTCCAACTTTGCCATGAGCAGACTTGCTCATTACTCCCCTCTCATTTTTTATGTAGAAGGAGTTGCTCTTTAGCCTTTTAAAATTACATTTATTTTTATTGTTTCTGTAATCCTAACATATTTTCAATAACCTACTCATGCGCTGAGAAGTAGATTTCCCCTCTTTCGGCAAAAGAAAGTAAGTAACTTTACAAAGTAGCTCAGAGCTTTCTGTTCCAACCAGAAGCATTTAGCCAGGCGCTCTGTCCTCTGGTTTGGAGAATTTATGGAAGAAAGGTAATTTCTGAGTTAACAAAAGATACCCGCTTTTCCCTCTTCCTTGTCAGTTACATGCACAGTGACTCAAAATAATTTGAAATCATATATTATTATTTTTGCCTGAGCTTTGAATGGTAGCAGGAAATAGTCTTTATAAAATGAGTGCTTGCCTCAGCTAGTTTATTCTTTCAGTGTTACAATTGAATTCCTTGCTTCAAATCTAGAAAAACACCCTCCACTCCACTGCCTGCTTTAGATTTTAAAGATTCTCAGTGATTATATCCGTTTGTTTATTTTTCCAATTCATCTAATCATCCAAGACTATAATGGTCTAGTGAAAATTTCCTTCTGCAGTAGTTCTGGAGGAAAATCAGTGTTCTGGGCACTAATGGATCCCCTCAGCTTCCACAGAGCTCAGCTGGTGTCGCCTCCTGTCAGTGACTGCTCCCCACAGAATCAATGGCATAAACATTTGAGGACAGACAGGGCTCTGAGGCCTGACTGCAGCATGTCAGGAGGAAGGCCCGGGAGGTTCTCAAAAGAAGGAAGACACCACAGTTGAAATGCTAAGGCTGCCATTAGGAAGGAAGTTCTTAGCCAAAGGAAACTGTCCCTGTTCCTTGCTGTATTTCAACACGCCTCTCACTGCCCACCCAGGGAAGATGCTCCTCTGTGCTCTGGGATGAGAGGGCCAGAGGATGGACAGGCCAGAAAGAGCTCCAGAGTTCCACGTGAATGAAGGAACATTTTCCTTTGCTGGTCTGCCCTCCTCATGCCATGCATGAGTGAGGTGAAGTCAGGGAGAGGAGGGTAGATATATGCCATGCTTTTGTAATGGCACAGCGGGGGTTGGAGACCTAGGGATTTCCCACAGCACAGCTCTCCTGTTCCTTGGTTCTTCTCACCGTGGTGAGAACGAGGCCCACAACCCCTCAGGTCACCCACTGAAGAATAAGGAACTCAGAGAACAAAAGTAGTGCGAAACAGAGGTTTGCCTATAGGATTGTGAAGCTGCCAAGCAACAAGTATGTTTGGCAGGAAGAGCTCAGAGATGAGCCCCTCGGGATGGCACCCTGACTCCGCCTGTTTTCATAAGGGTTTTAAGCCAGTCAGGGTCTTAGCCTTTATTTCCGGGGTGAGCTTGTCGCCAGAGTGGGCTAAGGTGTACGGAGTTTTGGGGGTTCCAGCATAAGAAGGCGGGTCCCTACAAATAACTGTTCCACTCCTCTAAAGGTTTCACAAAAGACAATTGCCAGTGATCAGGTGGTCATCTCTATAGCCATCAGCTGGGCCCTGCTAGCCATCCCTCCATCTCTTCCTATCTACCCTTCTCACTGTCCTTAATTTCCTCTCTGTGACTCAATCATCTACTGCCACAGGACTGAGAATAGGTAATGGTCTTGTCTTTACTCCTTGACAGTCAGCACTTGGTTGACTGGATACGGGGCTGGTTGCTAGGGGTTTGGTCTTGTGGGCCAATAGGGGAATTGGGATGGGCAGGGCAGTCTGCCCTAGGAGAGGCACAGAGGCAGGTGTTAACACCACAGACTGTCAGCTTCAATCCACAGAGCTGCTTGAAAACTGCTGGCTGCTCATAGTCATGCAGGGCCTGCATTTCCCACTGTCTGAAAAGGGCTTGGGTCTTCTAACTTTCCCCAGGGATGGCTTTTGTTTTGTTTCTGTTTTTGTTTTTTGGTAGCGGAAATCAAACTCAGGACCTTGCGCTTGGCAGGCAGGTGCTTTTGCCACTGAGCTATATCCCCGCCCCCCAGGGATCACTTTTGAACCTACACTTAGATGTCTGTTCTCATACTCGTACTGAAATTCAGTTATAATCATGACAATGCTAATGGGTGGGAACTTGGAGGGGGGCTATGTCAGGAGGGCAGATGAATGCGTTAGCATGGGAGGAGGCAGTTATGGCAGGAGCAAAACTTGCCCCCACCGTTCCTCTGCCTCGCCTTTCCTTTGCCCCAGGGCAGCACAGCCTGGAGATCCTCACCGGCCCCCTCTCCTCCATCTTGGATTTCCAACTTCCTGAACTGAGACAAGTAAACTCTACTGTTTACAATGGGCCATTAGGTGGTCTTTTGTTACAGCAGCAGAACACAGACCCAGGTAGCAGCACAGATCTGAGATCTGCCAGGTATGCTGGGCACTGTGCGTGCTTCCCTCACTGTGCCTGAATAATTGGCTCGAGCTCAAGGCAGAAGAGGGAGAATCGGGTAAGGGCAGCTCACAGCTTCCATCCTCAGTCATTTCTTCCCTACAACTTGAGTTTCTTCAGTATTCAGAATAAAGGGTGTGGGCTCAGAGAGTTCTCTTCTTGCTGCTGAGAAGATAAAACCCCAAGGAGGCAGGAGGCTGGGTATGCCAGGTGCTCAGTAAAGGCCCACGAGGTCAAAGAATGGCCAGAGGGAAGGCCAGGGTGGGAGAGGAGCCAGGCCAGGGAGAAAGCCATCACCACGATGCTGACCTAGAGAGGGGAACGAGACCCCTGGTTCAGCCACTGTCTGGGGCACTCTGGAGGCAGAAGAGATTTGTGCACAAAAATCTTGCGGTCCTGAGACTGAAGCAGACGACGCATGGGGAGACCCCCCATGGCGGCAGTGCTGGTGTACCGCAGTGGTTTCCTCCTCTGGTGCATATGACAATCACTACAGGGCTCTTTTAAAAAGCAACCGTGTGCAAATGCTGGACAAGAAAGCTAAGATACTTTAAAAATCCGCCTAGTGATTCCGCTGCCCAGTGAGGGATGGTTACCACTGTGCCAGACAAAGTATGAGCGAAGACAGAGACACTGCCTCACTCTAGGTTCGTCACAGCCTTCAAATAAGCAGCCTAAGAACAAGGTTCAGAAGACCTCCAATTCAGAGCTTGCATTTGGAAGTTCAGACCTGGAACCTTGCATTTGGAAAATGCTCATCGTGGTGCAGATGACCAGACAGGCTTGGGAATCACTCCAGGAGAGCAGCTCTGCCTAACAGAGATGTAATGTGAGCTGCAGAAGTGATTTGTATCCTCTGCTTGCCGCAGTTCTAATCATCAAAAGGAAGCAAGTAAAATGAAACTAATATTCTTTATTTAACACGTGTCCATGTATTCTCATCTTAACATTGGGTCAGTAAAAAACACTTCTTAGTTTTTTGACATTTTTACATAGGCATTTTAGGTCTTCAAATCTATCAAATCTGGTACAGAGTTAACATTTACAGGTCCCCTTTCTGGAGGCAGGACCATGTGGTCACCCCGACACCCAGCACCAGGCCAGACATGGTGCAAGTGCTGCTTTGGGACTTTGTTTGGATCTCTGCATTCCAAACAATGAAAACCATGTGACCAGAGGTAGAGCAGCAGAGGGCAACTGAACAGAAGGCAGGAGATGGGCACAGGGCTCAGAAAGGAAATAGAGGCAGGGTGAGCCTGCAGGTGGCCAGGAGCCAGGGCTTCATCTCAGAAGGGTAAGGCCCTGAAGGCTGAGGTAAGGAACTCAGGTCTCCTCAACAGTGACCGGTGGCTCCTCCTGTTCCTCTGCCTGTCTGGATACTTTTTTTTTTTAATCTCATGCACCTAACATTTGTTTTAGGAATAAGAAAGAAATGCTCGCATTACTCATTTTTCCACAAAGGCTCCAGGCCCTCCAGGATGTGGCATTAGATTTATTGGATTATCAAGACTCTGCCTCTGGGCAGGTCGACTAAAGGGGGTCTCGTTTTGTTGGGAATCAGAGCAATAATTAAGGAAGACTTTGCTGACATTGAGAATCTGGTGAGCATATGCTTTTTCAGATTAATTTCAACTTCAGATTTTGTCAGGGTCCTCGGAAGCCTCACTGTGGGTGCATTAGATACATTTTAAGACAATAATAAAACTGATTCAAATGATCCCATCTGTTAAAACCCTTTTACAGAAATCTGTCCTGCTTTCTTGGCACTAGTTCGCTGACAAAATTTGTTATGGATTGGTGGAGGGATTTGTCACTGGCTTACCATCAAGTTCAGAAACCAACTGTTCCAACCCAAGGTCTTGGTGCTATATTTTTGTGATACATGAGCAATTAATTGCAGACTGGAGGAGCATGGCAGGCGAGATGGAAATAGACTGCAGACTAGCGTGGAGCTGGTGTTTGAGGATCAAAGGATAAGCCCAGCTGTTTGCCAAAGGGAAGTCCAATGTAACAGCAAACCATACTGCGGATGAAACACCTACTGAAAGGCAGATTTCCCAGCCACGATGCCGAGGACTCCGGTTTTCAGAAGTGTCTTAGGGGAACAAAGAGAAACTGCAGTGCTCTCATTTTTTTTTAAATCAAGCAGAGCAGACTTATTTTTATCAGTTTCAAAATTTTTTGGATTTCACTACAGGATTACATTTGAAATGAACTAATTAATTTAATTAATAAAGGAAATAATGAAATTAAGAAAAGGGCTCCAAAAAACTTGAAAAACTTAATATAAATGGTGGGTAACATAAAAGCCAAGTGTCAGTTCAACTGAAGTATATATGCTGCCAAAGTGAGCACTATAGCTGAATGTCTTTATCGAAACTTTTGAAAATATTTAATAGTAGAATCCTATTAAGACAACAGATATGACCAGGAATGGTGGTACATGCCTATAATCTAAGTACTCTGGGAGTCAGAGGCAGGAGGATTGCAATTTTGAGCCCAGTCTTAGTAACATAGCACCTTAGAAAGATCCTGTTGCAAAATTTAAAAAAATAATGTAAAAGGATGGGGATGTAGATCTGTGCAAAGGCCCTGGGTTCAGTCTCACTAGCAAAACAAACAAACAAAAAACCTGCACAGATTTGCTTGTTCACCAACACGGTGCCAAAAGTAGGTTCCTGCCATTGCCAAAACCAAATCCAAAGACAAGACTTTGAAGGACAAGAAGGCAGTGTTGAAAACTGCCCGCAGAAGAAAACGCGTGTGCTTCTCACATTCCAGGACGGACAAACCTGACTGGTGCACCGTCGTCATTTCTTCCTGGCCGCTGCATCTCTGGTAAAGAGGAAACAAGACCACGGCACACTCGTGCCCCTTGTAGGCGTCAAGACCAACAAGCAGCGGATGGAGCAGGCTGTGAAGAAGATCCATGACATTGATGGGGGCAAGGGCAACACCTTGATCAGGCCTGATGGAGATAAGATGCCTGTTTAGACTAGCTTTTGACCATGAGGCTTTGAATGTTGCCAGTGGTGACCATTAATCTTGACTGTCAACTTGACTGACTGGAAAGATAGCTAGGTAATTAGTAAAGCATACTTCTGGGTGTGTCTGTGTTAGCCATGAGGGGCATGACCTTGAAGAGTAAATCTGATCCCAGGTTCCATCCTTTCTGGTTCTTTTCCCACCTGTGTGCTTCCCAGCTCCTGTGAGTTGAGCAGCTTCCCCACTGTGCCCTTGAGCCATGATGTTCCTGTACTGAAGCCAGCCAGCCATGAACTAAAATATCGAAATCATGAGCCAAAATAAGCCTCTTCTCCTTTAAATTGCAGGTGTCAGGTATGTAGTTCTAGCAACTGGAAAGCTGGCCAATACAGAAAATTGGTATCAAAGACTGGGGTTATTGTTATAACTCTATTTGATCATGTGAGGCAGGAACCTTTGGAACTGGCTTGTGGGAAGAGCTTGGAAAAGTTTGGAGAAGCAGACTAGAGAAAGTCTAACGTCATGTAAGCAGAGCTTCATTCTGGTTGGAGTTCAGAACATCAGCGTGATGATTGAAATGTGGACAGAAAGGCTGAGTTCGTAAGTTTTAAAATGAGAATGAGGAATTTACAGTGGTACCTTGATTGATGAATTTAATTTGTTCTATGATTTCAGAAAAGATGGCCACTTTTGTGTTTGTGTTGGAAAGATGGCCTTAGTCATGTTTGTCACCTGATACAAAGTTTGCAAACAAAAACAAAATTCTGCCAAACACTTCTGTTTATGAGCCAAATTGTTTCCCAACAAAAGAGTTCATAAACCAAGATACCACTGTGATTTGCAATAAGGCAATAAGAAAGATGCCTGAGGGCATCTTAGGAATTGACCAGGCATCACCTATTGTAGGTGCAAGAGAATAAAAGTATGAAGTTGTTTGACAGACTTTGCCTCAAAAAGAGAGTCCCCAGGCTACCCTGCTCACTAAGAGCTACCTGGAGAAATGTTTTCCAGAGTCCAACCATCTAGGTACTCACTCAGAATCCTCTGAAACCATGGTTCAAGAGGGCTCAGCTACTGCCTGAGCTGGCAGCAGATCTTAGTGTCATCCATGAGGTGCTGTTTTCATAGGCATGCAGAATATAAGAGTTATGAGGTCATGGAGGTTTCTTCTCAGGTTTCAAAGGAAGGCCTGGGAGGCTGGAAAAATTATATGATGGGATCAGAGTCCCTGCTAGGAGCCCCTGGGAGGGTGATGTGTGAAGCTGAAGGTGCAATGGAGATCCCAGGACATTGGGATGTCAAGAACATGGAATGTCTGCCAAAGAAAACTGTAGGCAGAGGGAAAAAACCAACCCAAGAAAGAGACCACATGGACTATAACTAGCAAGATCTTTGGAGCTGTAGGTGCTAAATGCAGAGTTTTAGGATGTAATGTTTGTCCTACTGGGTTTGGATATTGCTATTGCCCAGTTCCTTTCTATGCCCCCATTCTTCTCTTTTAGAATGGGAATATTTACTCTGTAGCATGGTACAGAGTAAAGATTAACTTTGTGTTTTGTTTTTTTTTTTTTAGTGGCTCATTGCTAAGTGTTTGCCTTGAGTCTCAAAGAATACTTTGGATACTTTTCAGCAATGCTAAAATAGTTAAAACTTTGGCAACTTTGACAAATGTACTAAATGCATTTTGTGTAATGAGATGGACTTGAGTCATTCAGAGTTGAGCCAAGATGTTATGGCTTAATTCTAAAATGTCCCCCACGATGTTCTGAGGTAAGATTTTTAGAAGGTGATTGGGTCATAGGGGCACTAGACTTAATAGTGGTTGAATACACTCATAAGCTTATGGCTGAATGTGTCCTAGGAACGTAGAGCTTGTTTGGAGGGGAAAAGTCGTGGGAGAGATGACCTGGCAGGATGTATTCTTTTCCCTATCCTGTCTCTCTGCTTCTGACTACCAAGAAGTAAGCGTCTTTTTCCTGCCAAACCCCCCTTCCATGATGTCTCTGCCTTGGAACCACACAGCCATGGACCAAAACCTCTAAAATTCTGAGCCAGAATTAAGTCACTCTTCCTTTAAGTTGTGAGTTTATTTTTTCCCAGCGCCAGGAAATCTGACTGATATGTCAGTAAAATTGGGATCACTCAAACTGAGTACAGCTGGCTAATTTTATCTGTCTGTCTGTCTATTTATCTATCTCCATTAAAAAAGATCATGGATTCCATAAATGGTAACTTCAGGCAACTACATAGGTGCCCCCGAGATCCAGATCAGTATTTATTTCATTATTCTTTCATATATTCACCCAATTATTCCCAGGTTACCTTTTATGGCTTACTACAATGTAAAGTACTGGGAATACAACTGTGAATAAATACATATGTTCCCTGTCCTTATGTTAATGGTATTATTGCAGGAAAGACAGACAATAAACAGGGACATAAATACAGCTTACAGTTAGGAAATTAATACAGAGGCAGCACTGATGATGGAAGAATACCGCTTCAGAAAGACTAGTCAGGGAAGCTTGACTCAAGAAGTGTCCTTCAGCTAAACCCTCAAAGGTATAAGGGAGCTAGTTGTTCATGAAACCCAGGGACAAGTACTCCAAGCAGATAGCAGAGTTGATGCAAATAGCTATGGCCACATCTTATATTACAGAGGAACTGAGAAAACTGTTCAAGGCCTGAAAAGGAAGAGTTGATGTAAGGTGAGTCTGCAGCTCAGGGAGTCACTCAGTTGCTTATGACCTTACACAGGCCAAGATATTCTTTAAATACAATCCGAGCCCTGAAAACTTTTGGAAGGGATCTGTGTTCCCTCACTGACACATCTCAAAGGCTCTTTCCGTCAGCACGTGTCAGTCGTGGGAGAGCAGGGGCAAACAGGGCCTTTTCCCGGACTAGCAGGCCCCCGAAATGAGGAGCTCAGCAGGCCTCGTCCTGGGAATCAAGATCCCAGGCAGAACACAAGGAACTGTGCCCCTACTGGAACCTGCACATTGCATGACCTCTCTCTCACCAGCCAGGGGACACTGGTACCCACGGCCAATGGAGCTGAAGTCATGGCTCCACTCCAGGTAGGAGCTGGCCCATGGCCCAGAGCCAGGCGGAGCTGACAGGGCACCTTCCCTGAAGCCCTGGGGAGACTGGGGTTGCAGGGCAAGGAAGGAGAGGAACAGCCCAGCCTTTGGAATGGACAGCTGCAACCTGCTATAATCCTCCTTGAGAGAATCCATGCTGGCAGCCAACACAGACTCACATCAAATCCACTTTCCCCACAAATTGCATCCACATTTTTGCAATTTGGTGTGTATTGATTTTCCTCCCAGGGCCCTCTGTTGAGTTATTTAACTGCCACCGTTGCAAAGGGCGGCAAGTAATTTTCAGTGCAGATCCACTTCTCTTGAGAAACTCCCATGCAGGCCAGTCCTATAATTTCATTTCAGAGCAGTCCTGGATGATTGTGTTATCCAAATCTGGGCATTACTACAGAATGAACGGTGCAGCCATGAGGACAGAGAGTGTTAGATCTTCTCCATCTCAAAATAGGAAGGGAATCAAGGGGGTGGTGGAGTGGGGAGGGAGAGGGGAGAAAGAGTCCAAGAGGAGCTCAGATGCTTTGTGCACATGTGCCAGCTCCCCACAAGGAACATAAACATTTTGCAGTACACATGTATCCTAGGAAACAAAAACGATAAAATTTTTAAAAAATAATACATCAAATACAAATAAAGTAACAAAGAGGTATGGGGGGAGACTTAAGCATTCTTTATGCTTCTACCCGAAGGCAAAGGTGGATTGGTCAGTGTACTCAGTACTTGTGGTAGACTCAGCTCCTTTGACTTCCTGTTGGTGTTCTTCAAAGCCTTTGGTATTTCTCCAAGACGCTGAGGAGCAGTAAACTCACATCTGAAGCTGCATCTACTGTAGTGCTATTGTTGATGACAATGGCCAAATCTTTGCTCCTTGCACTTATGTAGAATCTCATCCACCAGAAGGTCTATGGTGCACCTTATTATCCCCCTTTCCAAACTAGGAAAGAGGTTTTTCGGCTAATTATGTGCATGTGTTCCTTTTCACTGTGGCTACCAGGAAGCTGAAGGACATATACCCTAGGCCATATGATCATTATGGTCAAAATTGACCCTTCTGATACTGATACATCTC
This sequence comes from Dinomys branickii, assembly GCA_004027595.1. Lineage (NCBI taxonomy): Eukaryota > Metazoa > Chordata > Mammalia > Rodentia > Dinomyidae > Dinomys > Dinomys branickii. Next base: position 52,956 of record PVLD010007082.1, on the reverse strand, counting down.
TCATGTACATGCACACAGAGCTCTTTCTGTGGCTGCTTCAGATTCAAAAGGTTTACGGCAGTTTCTGCCAAATAAAAATGCTGGTGCATCTTCACCCACTTTATTCACCAGATATAGCACTGTGTAACTCCTTCGCTCCTCCTTAAAGTACAAATGACCATCAAAGTGGACACTTTGATTCAATAGTACATCAAGATAGCCCAGACAGTACAACTAAAAAGTAACGAAGAGATCTTCCACAACTGCCTTCGACAGTGTCAAGAACAATAAAATATGTGTGTTTGAAGTAAGGGTTTTAAATATATATATTATATTATATATAATATATATATTATCTTTTTTATGTTGAGGCAGAGTCTTTCTAAGTTGCCTAGGACTTGAGGTTTTGATCCTCCTGCCTCGATCTCCTAAATAACTGAGATTCCAGGTATGTGTCATCACATTCAGTGCTAGCTTTTATTTTATTCATATTCCCAGTCTTAGTTAACTATTCTCATATAGTTTTATCATTATTTTACTGTGCTTTGAGACATCTTAAAATTTTCGGACTGCATTAAGAAATAACTACATAATAGACGTTCATACCATCATTATGAACCCTCATGCCAGCTTTCGGGTGTAGTAGGTCCTGGTAAGAACCCAGAGGACCTGAATGGAGGAATCGTGCACGCTGTAGCTTCCTTGCAGGGAGGGAAGTCTGACTTATGAAATACGGTGTGGAATAACAGGGACTGCAAGGTGGGTTGATCGGGGGCTACGGGTATCACCTTCACAAGACATAAACGTGGTAGAAGGACAGGTGGTACAGTTGCATGTGTCATCACATTGTGAAACTTCAGAAGATGTATTGTCCTCTGAGTGAAAGAGTTCCGACATAATCAAAGAGAACTTGGTCTCTGAAGCCAGAGAACCTTGGTTAGAGCCTCAGCTATGTCCCTTATAAACTGTACACACAGATTGGGTAAATTTTAGACATCTTGGGATCTCAGTTTCCTTCCTGTCAAATGAAGATGATGGTAGATACAGCCTAATGGTATCAATCAGAGAATTAAACAGCTCAGTACATATAAAGGAGTGACAGCACCAACTGATGTATACTACACAAGCAATAAATGTTCACTGCTGTTGCTGGTCTTGTTACCCACATGGTAGGCCTTTTACCCATGTTGTCTTATTTCTCCTTCAGAGCTCTATGAAGTGACCTTGTTGTCCCCTTTAGTGAGGCTCAGAGAAGTGAAGCAAGTTGCTTAGGTCCCGGTGTCAAGAATGTTGGATTTCAGCACAAAACTATTTTAGTCCAAAGCCCATACTCTCCTTGCCCTGATGCCTTTATCTCATGCAACAAGATGGAGTAAATAGAAAATTTCTTACTGATGCATATCGCAGGCCAGATAGAAGCAAGCTGTGGTCGTGATTCATCCATTCAAAAATTATCTGAATGCTTTACTTTCCCTCAGTCAGTCACGTGACAAACCATGATAAGGCTGCTTCCAGGCTCTGCCCTCAAGTGGATTCTAAACTAATGGGAAAGATAAGCAAAGCAAAATGTAGGAGGAAAATGCTAGATCAAGATTTGTGCAGTGGCATCAGAGAATAAAGAGAAAGGCTATCTAATTCAACCTGCTGGAGTCAGTCTGGGAGGAACACGTCATTCAGAACACTTCCCAGTATCCTGTGGGCTCATCATTAAAGGGGTTGTGTTTTCCGATAAGGCAGCAGAATGGTAATTCTGACCTGTTCAGTGTCTCCACCCCCACGCCAGTGACACTCACCCCTCCCCCTGTGCCATCTCTAGACAGAGAAGGAGGCCAAGGGAAATGTCACTTGGAGCCCCCCACCAATTGTGTTCAAACCTTGCTGTTGTTAAGCAGTCATTACCAAAACTAAATTATATAAAACTACATTTAGATAAATTATATTGAAAACAAAAAATAATTAATACCCCCAACTGCACTGCTTCCGAGTTCCTTCGCCCCTCTCTGTGCACCTGAGGTTCTTCCCTTCTACTGTGGCAAGCTGGTGGAAATGCTACCTAACGGTGTGCCACTGTGCATGGCTTTCCAACTCCACATTTAGTAACACCATGTTGGCAGCAGCGTGCAGTCAACTGTGCTGGGATTATGTGTAGCACAGAGTAAGCAAAGCTCCAAAGCAGGCCTTAGTTTCTCATAGTGCTGGTGGTTAAACTTCAGCACATCACTGGCTCATTCTCCTGACCCTCCCTGCACTTGCCCGCCATGGTCCTCCACTGCATTTAACATTCAGTTTATCTCTTTCTCCCATGATCCATTCCTACCATGCCACATCAGCTCCCTGATTGGTTTGTACTTTCACCATCTCAGTTTACCTGCTTCTACAAGCAAATCCCTTCTGCTTTTTCCTTCCTCACCCAGAGCTTTTCATCTGCAGCATTATCTACAGAGTCCTGACGTGTGATTTGCCAGTCTATTGAGCTACCCTTCACTTAAAACCAAGTCTCTCATCAGCTAATGTATTGGGTTTGGATGGGTTCCTTTGGCAATATTGTCCGGGTGCTTAGCTGTTTTCAGGGTGTGGGGTGCAGTGATAAAGCCCAAAAGCAGGGAAAGCTCCCCTGCTCATCAAGAGGTGATGGGAGCCCAGGCTTGCCCAGGACCTCAGATAGCTGCCTTAGCTCTCCCCCGTTAACAAGGCATCCTCTAAAGCACCCATCACTGTTTTTTAATGCCTTCCCTACATCCTTTAATTGGATTGCAGCACACCAAACATTTGAAAAGAATTCAAGCACAAGCTGCCAGTCTCTCTCTTAATGAACATTCGGTGTGTCGCTGTTTGCCAAGAAAGTCCTTCATTGGATGGAAATCAAGAGGTTGGATGAAGAAATAAAAATACACTTTTTCTCTTTCTCCTCACATACAGCTGCCTCTTTCTCCAAGTCATAGTTCTGTCTCTTGTATATGGACTGTTTGCTCCACATAGTATTGGTTAACTGAGTGGTTCCCTATAAATACCATGTTTAATTTCATGCCGTTACCTTCCATCATTTAAGAAAGAGTACAAGATCCTACCAGATTCTATTATAAGCTAAATTTCCACAGATCCTTTTCCTTAAACGCACAGATGGCATACGTTCTGTCCATAAAACCCATATTGGTTCCCATGAACAGCACCATGATACGCAACATGGAGCGTAGAAGGAAATGGTCCCCTGTATGTCACAATTTGCATTTGTCACACAGTCAGGCCGGAGATAATGAAGCACAGACTTCTAGGCTCTGCCTTTACTGTAGGACAGAGCTGAGACCCAGAGAGGCTGACAGATCAATAATTGCGTAGATTCTTAGAAAGTAAATTTCAAAGCCAAGTAACACCTTTAGCTGTGTAGAATCACATGTAGCATTTTGCTAAAACTGCACCAAATGTTTGCAAATGTCTTTCATTATTGCCTCATCTCATGGAATAGTAGCATGCCTTTATTCTTGATTCTGCACTAGTCTGTGGATGCTGTAGCCATCGGGGACCATGTTAATTGCTCATTACTTCCCTAGCAGCTCACACATAGTGTAAAATAGATGTTCTGTGCACTGGGAGACCTAATAAACACCTAATAAATGTATGTTGAATGTGCAGATAGTTGTATGTCTGCTTTTCAAAAAAAGATAGGTGAAATGGAGTTAGAGATTCATAAAATTTATCGATAGAAATATTTCTATCTCTCTGCTAATGAAAAAGGGAGATTTGCAGACACAGAAGCCACTTACGGGGCTGTAGTTGTTGGCTAGATTTACATAGGAGTAGCGTCTTAGAGTCCAGAATTAGTCCATCTAGGTTTGCAGTAAAGCACCTGTATATTTAAGATTGTTTATCTTCTTGATGAAATTCCCTTTCAAAATTATTGTTGAGAGGTCTTTTATATTTGCCTGTATCACTTGTCTTGAAGTCTACTTTATCAGACATTAGTACAGCCATACCAAATTTCTTATGTTTAGCATTTGCTTTGTATGGCTTCCTCTCAGCCCTTCGCGTTCAGCTTATCTGTGTAATTGTATTTAAAGTGCATATTTAAATACAAATATATGTAAATGGCAAATGCTTAGATTGGCCTGGTCTCGATATCCAGTAATCTGACTATCAGGCGTTTCCTTTTTATGTGATGTTTGCCATTTACATTTAATGTAGTTAGGATAGAGTCAGATTAAACCAGTCCCCTTGCTCTTTGTTTTCTATTGCTCAGTTTGTTTTCTGTTCCTCTGTTCTTCTGGTCTGGCTTTCTTTTGACTATACAGTCTTTCAGCAGGATTTCATTTTACTACCTTATTGATTCAACATTTTGTGTTAATTTATCGAACATGCTATATGAATTGCTTACAGATCTTGACTTCTCACAGTCACCCTCCAAATAACACTATACTACTTATACTACCTTGTAAAGGGTGGTGGGTTTTTTTGACTAACTTGTTCCATGCATCTCCCTTGCTTTTTGGGCTCTGTTGCTACGTATTTTACTTCTACAGTGTTAGATTTTTATTATTTTATTTTATTTTATTTTATTTTGGGCATTGGGAGTCAAACTTAGAGCCTTACACTTACCAGAGGGCACTATGCCACTGAGCTATATCCCTGGCCCCAGCCTTCATAGTATGGCCTCGTGACTGCTGCTTTCAGATGTCAGTGGTCCTTTCAGGAAGTGTGTGTGTATCTCTCTTCTCTCTCTTCTGTCTTGTATTATATCCCTTCTCCTGTCCGGAAATTTTCCCCTAGCATTGATTGTACAAAGTGAACATCCCTAATCTGAAGTCTGAAACGCTCCTAACCTGAATCTAAAATGTTTTGGTATCATGTCAGTACACAAAGTGATAGCTTTTGGAGAATTTCAGATTTCAGATTTCCCAACTAGCGATACTCAACTAGTTAACCCCATGCAAATATTTCGCGATTTGAAAACTTCAACATCAGAAACCTTTCTAGTCTCCAGAATTTTAGATTAGGGATACTCAACTTGTAATGTGATCTGCTGACAGTAAGTTTCTATTGTTATTTATAGGAAAATGTATTTATTTTCCCCTCAGTTTTGAAAAATAGTTGCTGAGATGGAGGGATTTAGACTGGTAGTCCATTTTGTCCTGTGCTATCCCATGATTCTTTCACAGTCCACTATCAGCCTTATATGTCTCATTTACATAATATGAGCATTTTTCCCACTACTTTTAAGATATTCCCTTTGTCTGGTTTTGGGAATTTAGGAAGGATGTGCCTATGGGTAATTTTCTTTTTATTTATTCTACTTGAGATGCACGGAACTTCATAAGGCAAAAATATGCCTTTCAAAAAAATCAAATTTCAAAAATGTTTTAGTCTCTCTCTGTCTCTCTCTCTCTCTTTTCATTCTGCAGTTGTAGTTGCTCAAGTACAAGTGACTTACTGATGGATGTTGCCCCTTACCTCACCAAGGCTCTGTTCATTTTTTTCTAAATATTTTTATCACTGTTTAACTGACCTTTGTGTTCACTTGTACTCTTTTCTCTTATGTCACCTTATTATTAATCTCATTTATTTTTACACTCTTTCAGTTATATTTTTCAAATTTAATATTCACGTTTACTTTTGTTCTACAGCTTTTAACTCTCTCTTGAAATTAACCATTGTCTACCCTTTTGTGTAGATTTAAAAATTTTCATTAGAGTAATTTTTAAAGTTCTTGTCTGGGGTTTTCCACTTCTGTGTCATCTATATGCCAATTTTCTTGATTTTTATCTTGACTATGAAACCAATTCTACTTCTTTACATATCTTGTAATTCTTTGTGGTATGCAGAATATAGGATGAGAGAATGAATTAATAGAAAATATTATTACTTGTGTTGAGAGTCCCCCAGGTTCAAATCTGACAGGGTTGTCAAAAGTCTGTCAAATTTGTCAAAAATCTGCCTGGTTCTTCTTTGTCCATGTGAACTGTTCTTCCCTGACCCCATCCTAAACGACTGACCCTGTATAGTAAAGCATGATTTTTGTTAGTAATCTTTATATGTTTTCCCCTGTTCTTCAGGAACCAGCACAGTTCTCCATGCAAATTAATGTTTGTTAAAATTGAACTTAAATCTTAAAAGTAGACTTTTGCAGTTTTCTGTATATATTGGGACAGTCATGTGTATGGGAGGCAAGTGCAATAGAAAGAGTACTAACCTAAAAACCTTGACTTCAAACTGATAGAAAAACTTGGTAGCTCTATTATCTTGGGGAAGTAATTTGACTACAGAAAACTCGGTTTCTTTCTATTTTGTAAGAATTAGTGTAAAGATGTATGTTGCGTACTTACCACAGTGCCTGATGCATAAAAGATGATTTTTTAAGTGTTAGGCTTGGTCCGATATGATTTAAGAAAAAATTAATAAGATTAAAATTAACATGATATGTTTACACCTACCGGAAGTCAGTCCAGTCATCGAGATGGACTACACTGGAGTTCAGAGTCTGATGCTGGGTAAGGAGCTTTTCTGTGACAGGTGCATCTGCGATAAACATCAAGCACTAGGTAACAGATGCAGGTGCATGAGTACGGTGGAACTGCACAGACTAGGGGTCTTATGTAAAGATTTGACTTCTCTAGTTTAGTGGAAAGTGCACTGGTTTCGGATCTAGGAGACAGAATGCTTTTATACCTTGTCTCACTTAGAAAATTGAGGTGCTAATACTGCTTATAAAGTTGGAAAGAGTTCTAAATGGAATCCTACTTACAAAGGCCATGGCTTCAGAGCAGCATTATATTTATTTTGAGTTATATTAAAAGATATTCACTGTAATTAGCAAATATAATTTACTTCACCTCCCCCAAAAGATGACAAGCTCAGCTTTTCAGACTGGTAAGAAGGAACATTAAATCATGTGTGAGGAAATACTTGTAAAGTGCAAAGCCCTGGATTAGTTCAGGGGTATTGTTTTTAGTTAGGTGAGTGTGTGAATGTTCATAAGCATTCTCGTAGATGTTGGAAGTCAAGCTCTTTAGGGCAGAAATTTTACTTTATTTATTGGCCACTACATCTATAATAGTAGTGGTGAGTAAATGCTTTATGAACAGCAAATGAAATTCAGCTACAGTTTTTCTGCCTATCTAGGCCTCCCTCAGATGTATGTTACATTGGGAGTTTCATGAGGTTCTTCTGGTACAAACTTGATGCTTATGTTGGTGCAATATTTAAATTAAAATAAATGTAAAATTCCAGAGACCTTATTGGATAGATTCTGAAGACCTCAGTACCCTGTTTTCTGCTGGGAAGTCTAATCTGATAGCATTCCCTAGCACATCTCCTTGCAATGCTCCAGTCTTTGATTTTGGAGATTTTCCAAAATCTTAGAAAATAAACAAATTCCTTACATGACCTTTGCATATTTTCTGCTTCTTTGATGCTATGCACTTCTGTCTTGGCTTACCATACCCACTTTCAGGAGCACATATTCCCACATCTAAGATTATATCTTTTAAGAGGCAAGATTTTAAATAGTCCTCGACTGTTTGGAAATATCTTTATTGTACCTTTCTATTTGATGGATTCTTTGTGTGCAGGTAGACTTTAGGTTAAAATCATTTTCTCTAAGTAGTGCTTCGTTGATTCTAGGTGTTCAAGTGGCTAATGCCATTCTCTCTCTGTGTTATTGTGAAAAGCAGTTTTTGTCTGGGTGGCTGATTTTTGTTGTTGTTTTTTTTAATCTCTGCAAGACTGCTTGTCCAGCTTCTTGTCCTTGTCATTCTGAAATTTCATAGTACCATGATTATGTCTGTCCTTACCATTGCCCAAGTTATTGTATTAGATACCGGCCAGGTACTTTTCACTTAGAAACTCCTACAGTATCTTTAACTCTTGGAAATGTGATAAATAATTTTGTGGGAAATTTTCTCACCCCTGTTTTTTTCTGTCTCCTTCTTGCATCCCCTCCCACTCAGACCTCCTTTAAGTCAGATTGTTTTTACCTCCTGAGTCCATCCTCTAATTTCTGATCTTTTTCTTCCTGTTGCCATTCCTTTACCCTTTGATTTTTCGTTCTATCATGATAATTTCTAAATTTCTTTTTTATCCTTTTAATTTTTTTTAAATTTCAATACGCACACTTTTTGTTTTATAGGAGCTTTTTTATCTTGTTCTTTTTTATACTATTTTATCCATTCTGTTTAAATCATTCTTTTTCTATGTTCCTTACAAGATCTTTGCTTTCTCTGAGTATTTTTCTATTTGTTATGGACTGAGAATTCCTTGTGGGAAGCTTGTATTGATATCTAATGCTCCTTTGCTGTTTATCCACATATAATTTGGAGATAATTAAAAGTTGTCTAAAAGTATGTGTGTTCAATTGGGGGGGGAAGGGAAAGAAATTTATCCACAAACAGACTACACTTTTGCAAGCCAACTTTTTCACTAGAAGTAACAGACTTTTCTCTCTCCTCTCAACTACTCACACAGATTATTACTTTCTTTGGAACTAATTGGTTTTTCCACAAAGAATCCCTACTCTTTCTTGGACAATGATCCAAACCCATTTTGAAGAATTCTGGTAACAGACAGGGCATGGTAGTGAAATGGGGGTCTGTTTTTGGATCCAAATGACTTTACTTAATTTCCATGAGATGTTGGGATTCTCCTGCTCCACGCAGTGAACTGGTGTCCCCATGTTTAGAGCTTTCTAGGGTATTGTTGGAAATAGATTTTTGTCAATGAAAGAGTGCGTGTTTCTTTCCTGATTCCCCAGGAAGGGAAGGACTCTGGGTGTCACCTCCCCAAAATACATTGACTTAGCCCAAGCACTTTTCAGCCTGGAGCCTTATTCTTGCCTTTATTAGGATTCAGTATTTTAGCCTCCCGTATCTTTTCAAGGGTGCAACAGCTTTTGAGCGTTCTGTTGTCTTTGGCACCCTCTCTGTAGACCATCAGAATCCAGTTTCTTACCTGTTAGCCCATTTCTGATCCGTCTTCCAGACTCTGATGATGTTTCTTCTCCCCTCTCCCGTTCTCTGTTTTGTATGCATTCGTCTCCTTGAGTACACTATGAATATCACTTTGAGCTGGTATTTTTGGAGAGAGTGAAAATAAATGCTGCTGTGATTTGTTTAGTAAGCTTATGTGGAAGGGTCTACAAGAGTAAATTTCTCAAAAGAAGACTTGACCTTCATGCCAGCCCCTACTCCAAGTCTTCCAAAGCCTGCTCCCATATTTCAGCATGAGATGAATGTGGACTAAAAAACTTCACGATAAGATCACTACCAGCATCTCAAGATTCGTTACTAGTTGCCTAAGATCAGTGGGATCATCTGCCCATCTGTTTCTTCTGTAGATGGCCCCTCTGTTCGGAAATTGTGATGCTCTTGTCACCATGGTTACAGGCAGATATGTGTTATTCCTAAAATTGACTTGTATTCTCCTGGTCACTGCTCATGTACCCAAACTAGGCCAGTTCCTCCCCTCCTTGGACATCTCAAGAACCTTCAAATTTCAGAGGATGTTGCAACCAGGCTCTGTATTATATGGATTGGAGAAGAAAAGACAGTTCATCTAGAGAGACAGAACATTCCTCGTAGCAGTCCTGGTGGCCCAATTATTTCATTCCAGAGGCCTGTCTCTATTCCTGCACTTTTGTTCTTGGGTCTGAGCATCCATGTAATGAATTTCCTACTTAGAGCACTCTATAGCCCAGAGGTAGAGCTCAGTGAGTGTTAGCTACTGTTATTTATTCTAGCTTACTAAACAATAGTTGCTTCTATGTTCTCGAAAGTAGCCTTCTATCTCATGCTCACCGATCTTTTCTGCCTCAACGTCCTCCTGTCCTGCTTTTCCTGCTAGATAACCCCTATGCATACATCAAAGCTCAGCTCCAGGGCTACTCGAGATGATTTTCCCTAATGCTCCCCCGAAATTTGGACATCCTTTTCTGAGTGTCTTTCTATCATGGAAACCAAATTGTTGACCTACTTGTTTTTCTTGTTAACTCCTTATTTAGGTAAGTTATAGTTACTTTGACTTTGTTTCCTCAATATATGAAAAACAGCAGAAGAAAACCCAAGTTTATTAAGGAAACATACATCCTCTTTCCAATTAGTAGAAACATAATAATATCTGGTAAACATTGCCCTAAGAATACCTTATTCTCATTATTCTTTCATATGGAAAAATTAGCTCAAAAACTGATTTTGGTGTTCTTTTTCTTCTTGTTCCTAATATTGTAATAAAATTTAAGAACAATATGTGTCAAACAACTCAGATTTTTCTAGAATACAAGTAATGATATAAATTTAGAGAGTAAACGCCTTTGTCTTAGTTACTTTTCTCATCGCTGAGACAAAAATACCTGACACCCAAAGTTAAAGGAGAAAAGGTTTATTTGCGCACAGTGTGCAGAGGTTGCAGTCCATCATCCACAGCCCCAAGGCAGAGGGGCAACATTCATGCCAGAAGACGGCAAAAGCAGCCAGAGGGAGAGACAAGCTTCTTTCCCTTCCTTATGTTGGATGCAAGCTACCCTCTCTAGGGCAGGGGTAGCGCTCAGCTCACACCCTTCATCCTAGCATTGGACCATGACTCAGTCACAAACTCTAGATTCAGCCACCTATGAAGAGCCCGTCCTCCATGACTGTCTGAGGCTTTGGGGGACATCCAGAGGCAAACCATAACCATCTTCAATCTCAAGTCAAAGATCCTGATGTCCTCTCTATCAGACCAGGAGCCATCTCAAAACTGAAACAGGTGCTCATCTGGGAAATAAGATAGAGGAAATATTCCTTGTCTGTGCACATTAAAGGAAATATGACACTTGAAGTCATGAAAGGAGGAGATCAGGCAGGAAGTGAACCCTAACTGGGAGCTGCTGTGCTCCAGCCGCCAAGCGAAGCACTCGGAAGCACTCGCATATGCAGCACTTTGCAGACCCCCACACACAGATCGCCCTGACAGCTAGTGTAATGCAGATAGTGTGTTCCCTGCAGAGAACTAAGACTTAAGGAGGAAAAACAAATTGTTAATGTCATACAGCTTGTTAGATTCAGAATTTACCTTAACACCGTGTCATGCTTTTAGGAGCTGTTCGTACCAACTACTACCTTTGTAAGAATTCCTCAAAGTAGTTATAACTGGATGGTAGGAATATGAGAGAGTCATTGTCTTCTCATAATTTCCTGTATTTTTCTCAGTTTGATGTAGTTAGCATATATTAATTTTACAATAAAATTACATTTTAAAAGAAAGCAATTCCCTTAGATCAATAGGATTGCCGGGGGATTTTATTTCTTTGAACAGCTAAGTATTAATTATAAGGATCCTTATTTTTTATGAATGTGCAATAGGAGATAGGATTCAGGCAATTTTCCCAGATCTTCACTATTAGTTAGCAAACAAGCCTCCTAGATAACTTATTTCTTAACACCAGAGTCTGTTCTCCCGTGCTTCCATTTCATGCTTTCAAGGCCCTCCCAGGGTTTGATGTGCGGTAACCTGCCAGGTTTGGGGGAGTCCTCTACCCCTGTGAGCCAAGGTTTGCTTATCAGCAAATCAGGTCAAGATACTCCTTTAGGAATGGGGATATAGCTCAGTGGTCAGCACCTACCTGCCAAACACAAGGTCCTGAGTTTGAATCCAGGTTCCCCCCCCCAAAAAAAGATATTTCCCTGGAAGTGGAGATCGAATGTCCTAACCACAGGCCACTACAGGTCTTAACATGTGGAAATGACTCCACAGAGCCACAGAGGAACAAGTCCTGAAGGAGCGGCAGTGCAGCCATGAACTTAGGGCACATCCGGCCCCTGACCACCTGCATACAGGTCTCTGCCCCGCCACTCACCATGTGACTTTGAGCAAATCACTTCACCACCCCCATGCCTCTGCTCCCTCACCTATAAAACGAAGACAAATATTTCTGAAGTTCATTTGAAGAGTAAAGGCGTTAATGCGAAAAAGTGGTAAAAACACTGGGGCCTGATTTGCTAGAACTGGAATGAGCAATATTCGGAGTCACTGTTGAGGCCTGTTACCAGAACTGTGGTCAGGACTTCAGATTTATGTCTTCACTCTACAGGCAGGTTCCTTTCTGCCCACTGTGGAGACAGATGACGGGGCAGAGCTCACTTTCTGGTGAGCGAGTCTGACACTAAAGAAAGCCATGAATTCATCAGATGCTTTAGGTGCTCTTCAGAAGCAGAATGAATATCTACTCAAAACACGGCTCTGATGTTGCAACCGAAACCAGCCCCCCAACAGGACATGAAAGGGCTACTCCTCATGTACTAAGACTTTCTGGAGCCAGGACGGCCTCCCATCCAGTCTAAAGATGGCTTGAGACCAGTGTGGAGAGCGAATGGGGGTTGGGGAGGTCTGCGGACCACACTCTGTGCAGGTCATGGTGGCAAGCCGATGGACCTCTCCCAGAGGCAAGGAACAGCACACCCAGACTTTCTTCTTAGTGTTCCCGGACATGAGGCAAAGGGGGCCTCGTAAAGCTTAACTGTTGTCAGCAGTCAAACATGAAAGAATGGAACCGGACTCTAGTCCATCAGACAATTCCAGACAGCTTAAAGCGCTATTTTTAACACAAAACGTAATGTGGTGTGCAGTGTTTTGGTGCCTGCCCAGGGCTTGACGTAGGGGTGGCTCTAGTTCTGCTGGTACAGCCAGACAAGCTCTCTCTGAGCGGTGTCACTGGGGACCTGAGCTGTTGGAGCATACAAAGGCCACTGAGGTGAGAAAGAGCTTGGAGTATAGCAAATAGCAAAAAAGAGGGACCATGTAAGAGGATGGTGTGAGACAGGTGACGTGAAGAGGACAACAGTGGTTACAGTTATGTTCAGCAGAGGGAAGATTCAGGTTGCCGTATTCAAATGTAGGAAGAGCTGTTTATGGAAGAGAAATCCAGTTGCATTTGGCTCCAGTTGGAATCAAATGATAGGGAGCCCAATTTCTTATGCTCTATGTAGGAAAGACATCTTGGACAAAGGAGAGCATCATTGAAAGGCAAGAGCTTCCTGTCACAGGTGATATGACAGCCCAGGCGGAGGATGCTAGCAAAGAGGATTTCAGCTGAGGGGTGGGAAGAACTGGGACAAGGGCCTATAAGGCTTTGAATTGCGTTCCGTTCCCAGAATCCATGCTTCTGGGAAGCAGGCCCAGAAAGAAGTGGGTAGGACACTTCAGAGAAGACACAGAGAATGTGTCCCTGCAGCTGCCCTGGCTGTCGTTGTTAACACCAATGACAGCCAGCCTCTTCCTATGCACAGGTCTCTGAAGAGCTGTGGGGATTTCTGTTTAAACACTGGCGATTGAAGCCCAGTTCTAGTTAGTGGCTTATTTGCATGTCAAATTAGGGTTCAAAGAAATGCAAATAGGAAAGCTTATTTGCTCAGATAAATTCGCTTTAGTAACCTGGAGGAAACAGTAGGGTCTAAAACACTCAAACTGAAATTAATGAGATGACTTTGGCCTATCAACTCCCCTCCACACATACACACCTTTCACCTTCTCTTTCCCCCCATTTCAGTTCCCTTAAATTCAGCACACACACAGCTCCCTGCTGTGTGGAAGTCTCTGTACACAGCCAGAGACTCACAGTGTTCTGTCAACACCTCTGCTGTGGCGGGTGAAATAGGCAGGAGAGACAAAAAGGCATCCTGAGTGTAAACCGCTAAGTACAACAAATACATATACAAAGGCACAAATCGATAAAATAAGCAAACAAGCGAATAAGTAAATGGTATTTACCGTAGGCCTGACCCTGTGCCAGGGACTTTGAAGGTAAAGATTAATTCCGACTGGCTCGAGAAATCAGAGGAATGATTCATGATACCTGTACTTCCCCTCCCGCTACATTTGATTAGAACTCTGAACATCTCGGACAAAACACGTTTCCCATTCATGTGGTTAGTGCCAAGGCCCGACCCTTAGCAGGGGTCTCAGTCACCATTCCTGAAGAGCACCGGAGCTAGACTGGAGTTGGAGGGGACATTTTGGTAGGGCTGGAGAGAGCATTCCAGGTAAAGTTCCTCAGCGAACGAGCCTCAGGAGTGGGACGGAGTGAGCCTTGCGTGCACCCCGCACAGTCCAGTGTGCACACTGTAAGCTTGCTGCAGGAAGGAACAGCAAGAGGGCAAGTGGGCAGGAGCTCTGCATGGAGAAGACGGGGAAATGACGGCGGGGAGTTGAACTTGGTTCTGTAAGAGGCTGGCAACCCTTAGTTTTTGAGAAATTGGATGACCAGATCAGAGTAATAGTGCTTTATTGTTCTCTACTTGTCATTGGATAAGCACAAGCTGTCCTTAGTGATTACACAGCCATCATGGGAGAGATGAAGCTTTAGAAAAAGCTGACGTGGCAGTTAACTTGTGGAGGTGTGAACACACATTTCCCTACCTGTAAATTTGGAAACTCCAGACAGCCTCCAGTTTTGTGTCTCCAAAATACTTTCTGCATAACCTTTTCCCTCCTCTTTCTGACTTTCATGCCCTAGCTTCCCCATTCTGAGACTCTCAAGTCTTCTGTGTGCGTTTTAAATTGTCCTCTCGTTGGAGTCTCACATACCATGTCTGGTAAGACACCTTCCTCCTCACCGCTCATATCCTGCCTGCTGATATCCTTCTCTCCTGAGAAGCTTCTTCTTCACTTAAAACCAGGTGCTCCACTGCCCCAGCCCAAACCAGAGCAGACATCAACATTTTAATGCTCTTTAAATAAGTAAATGGGAGATTTTTTACCCACCTCACATTAAAGATAGAATCTTTATCATTGAAATATTTAATAGATCTGACTCTAATCCCTAGCATCTAGTCTCACCACCTGGCATATAGCACTCAGAGAATCTTCGCTGGATTAATGTATGATCACAAGAAGGTAGGGATGGAGGGAAAGAGAGAGAACCACACTTTCCTATAGAACAATCTGTTACAGAAAATCCAGCCCTGCCCTTTCAGTGAGCATGAAGACTTGTGGGACCCCATGGCCATGTGACTGGTGGATATCATGACATCCCTATGAAGGGATATACATGTCCAATCTATTGTTTCTGAATCCATGTACTTAGCCAAACCCTGTCACAAGAAAAATGACACATGAGTATTGGTTGAAGGAATAATGAATTGTACCAGGCTGAATCTTTCAGCTGTGTCTATCTGGAGTGGTAGCATAGGATAGACCTTGTCTGTAGCCCTCTGGCTGGGGACCCATTTCTCCTGGCCTTCCAGAAGACAACCACTGAGACGACTTTCAGGATCCATATGATACAAATGCTTGGCTTCAAGTAGCGTGTATGGCTGAGGTTTGAGTATCAACCCCAGTGCTGGTTCTAAGGAAGTGAAGAGGGAAGTCATGATGATAAGAAGCAAATAATGCTCACCTCTCTCTGCAAATAAATCAAATTATTCCAGCATCACTGCACTGTACTTTCTTACCCTTTTAATATTTCAAAGGAAGTCTCTCTTGCCTCTTTTAATCAGTGTCTAGGTGTCTGCATATATTGCTATAGAGCTTGCTTTTTAACCAAGAACTGATAAGAAGAATAAGCTTTTGTCTGGATTTCATTTTTTATTTTTGCTTTTGCTTTGCTTTGTTTTATCTTCCTTTTGTTATTTTCCTTCCCAAAATAATCTCAGCATGGGTCAGTAGTTTTCTAGGTGCGTAAAGAGAGTTGTACTTTGGCTTAAGTTCTTCTGTGGGAAAATTTGACAGAATTATGCTTCAAGGTAACTGAGAGTGGCTAGATAGTGATAAACAGAAGCACAAAATCACAGATCACTTATCGTGTGTCAGGTGTCATTTTAAATACCCTTTACATAATAACTCAATGCTTAGAACGTCCCTCTGGGAAAGGTAATCATCCTCATAACTATTTTACTAATGAATCTGGGACAGAGAGTTAGAATCTTTTCCCAATGTGACAGAGGTCATAAGGATTAAGCTAGATTTGAACCCAGACAGGCTGGGTCTAGCAAATCCCTTCTCCCTTCTACTTAGTATTGTTAGCCATTTTACATGGTTTTTGTTTCTCATTTGGCACTCCTCAGAAGTTTATCATCATCCTGATATACTTAGCCTGCTGAGGCCCCAAATAATTGGGTGTTAGAATTATTGATGTATCCAATCCATATTTATTGAATACTAGTTGTGCATCAGACATTGATTTAAGCTGTAGATACACATTGGTGAACAAAGGACAAAGTCAACACTGTTTCCCTGAACCTTATATTCCAGTATAGGAAGAAAGATAATAAACAAAAACAACATCAAATGTAAAAGCAACATCATTAATCATCCAAGAAATGCAAATTAAAAAGCACAATGAGGTATCACCACATATCTTTAAGAATGGCTACTCTCAGAAAGATAAGACAGTAAATGTTGCTAAGGAGATGGAGAAAAGGGAATTCTTGTACACTACTGTGGGTTTTTAAACCATTACTGCCATTGTGGAAAAGTAGCCTGGATATTCCTCAAAGGATTAAAAATAAAACTACCGTATGATCCAGGAATTTCACTGCTGGGTGTATACCCAAGGAAATGAAAGCGGTAGATGGAAGGGACAGCTGCACTCTCCTGCTCACCACGGCATTACCCCAATATGGAATCAGTTGTCTGTCAATGGATGAGTAAAGAATCTGTGGCCCATAGACACAGTGGAATTCTCTGCAGCCTTAGGAAAAAAGGAAATCCCAACATTTGGGGCAATATGGATGCACATTATGTTAGGTTAGATTAGCCAGGCACAGAAAGACAAATACTACATGATCTCACCTGTATGTAAAATCTTTTAAAAATCAAAATTATAGAAGCAGAGGGCATAATGTTGGTCATCAGAGCTCGGAGAGGGAGAGAGTCAAGGAGACCTCAGATATCAGACACAAAATTTCAGTTAAATAGGAAGAATAAGACCAATAGTTAATAAGAACAATGAATCTATATTTGTTATATACATTACACAAATGCTAAATTTATAAATGAGTAGTGAGAGTAGGTGTTGATTTTTCTCACCACAAATTAAATATGCAAGGCAAGTCATATTTTAATTACCTTAACTATTACACTATGCGTATACATTTGAAAATATGTTATAGGCTATAAATAAAGAACTATAACTCTTCTATCGTCTTGTATGATGAAGCTCTGCATCATTTCCAATTTGCTTTTACTTGTTACTGCCTTTGATTGTTTGATCAGTCTTATATTCTTATGTCTGGTGGAGTGAGCAATTCCATCGAAGACAATAGTATGTAACGCAACAACCATTACAAATCCCTATCATTTTTCTGAGGTCATGTATGGTTTTTTTTTGTTGTTCTGACTTAATTGTTGTCTTGTTAGTTTTTTAATTTTTAAAATAAAAAATAAATATAACTTTATGCATCAATGTATGAATGACAGACCTTTTAAAGTAAGCAGATCTATATTAGGTCAGATGATAATGTATTCAGTGGAGGAGAAGCAGGAGGGTAGGGAGTTAGCAAGAAGCTCAGGGTGGGGCCGGGAGAGAAGGTGATCAGGGGGTCTGTCCTTGGAGACAGGGACACCATGGAAGAGCGGAACCTGAGAGAAGAGCTCGTCAGGTGAAGGGAAGTGGCAAATGTGAATGTTCCAGGCCACCAGCAGGTCTGGAGACAGCAGGGATGATAACACAGCAGAAGTTAGGGAGGGCTTCACAGGTAATGGGATTTTTTTTAAATAAAAAGAAGTTTTGCAGTCAGACAACCTAGCACTTAACTTGGAGTTCAACCACTACTATGCCATCATGACAAGGTATGTTCACCTTCAAGGTCCAGGCTTTTTCCCCAGCAGAATGGGAATACCAGTTTCCTGTCGGGAACAAATGAGAAAGTATGATAAGCTTGGCCCTGAAGTGGAAGGCAGACCCTGGTCTGTGCTGGCTTTGCAGGTGTTCTCAGACAGTCCCCAGAGACAGCACCGTGGAAATGGGTCATGCCCCAGCAGGCAGAAGCCCGCGGGCTCCACTGGCCCCTGACGCCTGTCTCGGTGCCATGCCCCTGATCACCAGGCATCTCATTTACCTTCTCATTCACTTTCAACACTCCACAGCGAAAGCTGGGGTCCAGGCAATGCTTCCAGGAAGACAGTGCCACTGACTGCCAAGAGAAGAGTGACTTGAGCTCTTGCAAACAAACAAAGCAAAAACAGTTTCCAAGATGCAGGCCTTTTGTTTGTGTGCACGGGGACATGAGCAGTTTGAAACAGCTTCTGGAGTAATCGCTGGCACTGCCTTCCCTAATTACATAATGTCTATCCTCTTTGGCAGTGACCTTGGTATTGTCTTTTGTGTGAAAAACATCAAGTCTAGGACTCCACAAACATAGCCTAGATAGCTCTTTTGTGTACCTACTTCTTAGAGCCATGCAACCTAATTTCTTGCATTTGTTCTTTTACCTTTCTGGCTAAAAATATTTATTAAGAGGTAAATAAAGTGTTCAGACAAACTTGTGGGTGATAAATTTATTTGTACTACTTATATTTCTTAAACACCAATTCTGTGCCTAGGTGGGAGCTAGACCCTAGGGAGCCATGAAGCTGTATAAAATCCCCTCTGCCCTCAGGAATTTGAGAGAGAGCGATACATAGAAGATACAGCTCAATTCTGAAGTGCCTGATTTTTGAACTTAGACATATTTGGATTGGAATCTCAGCTTCCATTTTATTTTGTGACGTTCCGTATGTTACTTCAACTCCCTAGGGCTTGGTTTTATCATCTGTGAAACAGAAGACATAATTCCCGTCTCCTCAGTGTGGCTGGGTAGGTTGAGTTTAAACACTTGATATTGCAGGTGATGCAGACTAAGTGATAAATGTGCATACATATATAAATGCACATATACTACATATGTAAATATTCATCCACATTTATACTCTAATAAGATTTTGTCACTGTCTCAAGCAATTATAATCTAGCAATCTAGCCAATGAAATAAAATTTCATATAAAAGTAGTAGAGCAGAGATCAGCAAACTACAGCCTGTACGTCAAATCGAGCCAACTACCTGCCTGGCTTTTTGAAAATAAATAAAGTTTTATTGGAACACAGCCATGCTCATTTGTTCCTACATTGGTTTTGGCTGCTCTTGCATTACAGTAGCAGAGCTCAGTAATTGCGACAGAGTCTGTATGTCCACAGATCTTGAAATACTTATCTGGCCCCTTTATAGAAAAAGCTTGCCGAGCCACGGCCAGAGTACAAGGAGGGCAGACTCACGGTTGTGCAGGTGGAAACACCCCTCTCGGCAGTGATGAAAGACCGCTTTAGGAAAGCAGTGGTACTTAACTCCCTCTGCTCAGACTCATCCCTTCATTCAAAAATACGCGTTAGCATCTCCTGCACCTTGGGAATTGTTTTAGGTACATGGGCTTCAAGAGTCAACGACAAAGACAGAACTCTCTGTGGGTAAAAGGAACATATTCAGATGGAGGGGTGGGATTTTGAGAGAAGAAAATGGAAGAAAATCACTGTTGTTGAGGCAGAGCTGGAGCCACGGCACAAATGTCTGATGTTTAGGAGAAGTTTAGAGGAAAACAGAGCAGCTTGCCCTAGAGCAAGTAGAGCATTAAGGAAGGGCCAGACTATAAATTAGTGATTTTCAAAACATGGTCCTCAGTCCATCCTCAAGATCCCACCCCAGAAGCTTGCTAAACACATATTCCTGGACCAGGGTCTAGACATGCTGAGTCTGCTTTGGGACATAGGAATCAACAAACTTAGAAGCTTCCTTAGATAAACCTTCTGCTCACTCTGGCTTTGAATCTTGTGGTAGAAGTTCATTGCCATCAGATGATGGTGACCCAGGTGGGGAAGGGATGCAGGGCCAGTAGGGGGAAGGAGGTAGAAAGGTGGTGAAGGTCTTCCTCCCATCTAGGAGGGTGTCCTAGAACTCCGAGCCAGAACTGGGACTAGTCTGGGCACATCCGGGAAACCAACCATTGGTGTTGCTTGTAAGTGTAGAAGCCCCTTTACCAAAAGGTGATGAGCGTTCCTAGAAGAAAGCTGCCTTTTAAAGACAGGAGCAAAGCTGGCTGGATGCAGACCCACATGTGGGCCACAGGGCAATGCTCCTCACTCTGTGAGGACAGCGGCCACATGTGACTGCAGCTCAGGCCCCCATGCCACATTTCCAAGCGAAGAGGATAGAACCGGCTCACCAATGCATGAGGGAATTACTCTCTTCCAGAGGTCTCTAGTGGAGCTGGATGAGGTGAAAATAAAGAACATGGACTGAAATGGTGACAGTAAAGGGTGAACTTATTGTACATACAGGTAATTGTGCGGGGCTAGGCGACCAGACCTAACTTGTGGGTAGGTGGCACATTTCCTTTCATGGTAAACAGAGTGAATACCTCAGTCCAAGCAGAAGAAATTGCAAGAGCAAAGACCTGTAAGCAGAGGCACCTGCAGGCAGTGAAGAGCACACCCGTTTGGCTGGACTGGGAAGCCCACGTAGTGTGGTAATAGGCAGGGAACCTGGAAAGGCTGTCTAGGGCCAGATGGTGAGGAGCCTTGAATGCCGGTCTACAGGCTTTGGCATTCATCCTGGAGGCAGCGGGAGCCACTTAAGTTGTTTAGCTGTGGGGTTCGGGAAATCAAAGCAGTGGGAGGATGGGAACCAGATGAGAGGAGAGAGAAACTGGAGGGCTCAGACTCCTGAGGGGGTCACTGCAAAGCCCCGCGTGGGAAATAATGAAGACCTGAACAAGATGAATGCAGCAGGTGTGCAGAGGAGAGGGAAAGGTGTCTGAGAAAAGGAGAAAAAGAAGGCAGAGAATATACAGGAGTTGGCAATGGAATAAAGAGATGGACTGTTTCAAGGCGTGAGTCCGAGCTGAAGTTTCCCACCTGACTGACTGCGGACACACTGGACCAGTTTAGGGAGAGTGAGTGAGCAGGGGTGGATCCGTGGGCGGAGGTGCACAGCCTCTTGGCTTGAAGGTCAATGGGGCAGCTGAGCAGGGTTGGTTTTTGTTCTTTTTTTTTTTTTTTTTTTTACTTCACTGGCAAAAGTCCAGAAAACACAAGAGGGAGAAGAAACAATCTGATGATGAAGCCGTATTATCAGGTAAAAAAAAAATGAGCAAAATTGACTCAGAAACTGATTTATAAAACTTCCTTTTAAATACTTTTAAAAAACCATTGAGCGCTTCAGTAATGGAGAGCCAAAATGAAGCTGGATATTGCCACCATAAAGACGTTTCCCCTTGCTTCCCTTTTTCTTCTTTTGTTTCCTAGTGCAATGCAAACTCGAGCCATTCCAACAGCCTGCTGGGCTCTGGAGGAAAGCAAGCAGGCGTCCCTCATGAAGCCAAAGTTGCCAAACCGGAAAAGCACAGAAAGGCCTCTCTTCAACAAAAGCAGAGAGGCAAACAAAATATTGCTCTAAAATCTATTTCTTAGCGGAAGCAGAACTTGTTTAAGAAATTGAACAGTCATTTCAAGGCCAACGTATTGCGATCAGGGCATGAATTAGTTAAGATACAGACAAGTACATGAATCATCAGAGGAAATATAAAAAAAAATCGCTAAACACCTACCTCCTCTGCCTGCCTCTTCCTTAGAGGCACTCACTGCTTTCTCTGAAACTTGAGCCCTCGGGGCAGATTCTTCTTGTCCTAGAGGTGCTGCATAGTGTCATCTCATGATGTCCAATTTTGAAGGCAGATACTCTTGGGTTTGAACCTGGCTTCTGAGAAATATTAGCCGTGTGACTTTAGGCAAATCTCTTAATTTCTTTGAGACTCCTTATTCTCATTTGTTGTTGTGAGAAAAATTAGCTAATGAGTGAAGTGCACCCTATAGGGAGCCTGGCGCGAAATGAATACTTTTTTTCTAATAAACTTTTAATTTTGGAAGTTATATATTTACAGAAAATATTCTATGCTTGCACAGAGTTCCCACCCCTGCCTCAGTTTCCCTCATTGTTAAAATTTTATGTTAGTCTGGTGCCATTGTCACAATGCATCCACACTGACCTGTTAGCTAGGGTCCGCACTTCCACGCCTTTCTTTAGCTGTCCTTTTCTGTATAGTGTCACAGTCAGGATTCCGCAGCACATTTAATTATCATGTCTCTTCGGGCTCTTCTTGCTGTGATGGTTCCTCACACTTTTCTCATTTTAATGGCCTAAGCAGTCTAGCGAAGATCTGGTCTGGTGTTTTGAAGAATATTTCTTGGCTGGGATTCATCTGATGCATGTATTAGGATTTGATTAGAGATGCAAGCTTTGAGGAGAAAGACACAAAGGCAAAGTGCAATTTAGTGGCCTGTTCACTGTTGGTGTTGAGCTTGGTCACCTGGCCGTGACAGTCAGGGTCAGGCTTCTCCAGCCAAGCGTCACTGCTCACCAACATTCCCTCTCTCGAGAGGGATTTGGAGGGGAAGTCACTCTCCCACCTCACAATTAAGAAATGTACAGTCTTGCTCCACTTCTTTGAGGGCAAAATATTTACATAAAATTATTTGAAATCATTCTCCACAAGAAATTTGTCAATTCTCCTTCATTTATCTACGTATTCAAACACTCAGTCATATAAATATGAACTCATGGATATTTATTCTATCCTTTGTGTTATAATCCAATTCTAGTTTATTTTGTTCATAGATTGTTGTGTCATTTACCTGTAGTCTTTTTAATGGGCTTCTGTGGCCTTTGTCATACCCACCATGTGTGTGAATGTTATATTTTTGCACTGTATCACTTTCTGACACTGTAAGAGGGCCAAGGCTTATCTCATATACTGCCTGCCCCAATGTAGAATTAGACACCTATTTAAAGAATTTTGGTTCCTTCTATTGCAAGGGATAATTTTTAATGTCCCTTTTGGCCCTTACTTTAAGAGTTCAAAATGATGACACTAAAAATTCATAGAAACTTTTAAACAATATTGAAGTATAGACAGTTGGGTGCCTCCAAGTAGGCAGATACTTACTTTAAGGTCTCTTCTGTACCAGATTATCATGCCAGTTTCAAAGATATTAAGATAATCCGGAAGGCATCTCAATAGCTTCCTGTCTCTATTACTGCTCCATGTAGTATACTAAGCACATTACATAGACACTTAAACCCTAAAAACAATCTTACAAAGTACAGATACAACTATCACTCTTACTTTACAGACCACTGAAAATCTCTCTGCACCCGAGGGACAGGCCTCCTGGTAGACAAAATAGATCAGCATCAGGTGCCAAGAACAGAAAAGGGAGGCACCCAGCTTAGCTATGGGATCGGGACGATTTCCTGGATGAGGCCACCCTTGAGCTGAATCCTGCCGGGGAAAAGGGAGTTGTGAGTAGAGTGCATGGGTGCGTGGGTGTTCTTTCAGGAAGAAGAAGCGCCTTGCGTACAGATTCCAGGGAGGATAAATGGTGATGGTGTCAGGTAGGCAGAGAGAGGGCTGAGGCTGACTAGGCGGGTTACAGAAGCCGGCTTTGAGTACGTGTCTCTCATGCTCGGTAGCTCGGACCCCTGTAAAGACCTCTCTGGAAAGGACAGCAAAGAAGGGCAGACATGGAAAGAGCCAGGTTGTAGGCAGTTCACCTTGACCCAGTTCAGACGACACAGGAACTGTAGGACAAGAGGCAAAAAGGCTGTTAGGAGGTAACGCCAAAGGTCCAGGAAAGAGATGTCGCAGCTTCAACCAAGGCAGTGGCGGTTCAAATGAGAGAAATCAGCATTTATAAATTGGCAGGACTTGGAGACTGGAAAACGATGAAGGGTTTTGTATTTATTTTCTTCCCAGCAAGTGAAAGCTGAATCCTAGGGTAACAAGAGAAAAGATTTAAGAAGGCTCTGAGAAGAGGTGCATGCGTTTGACAGAAGCATTTTAAGAGGGGAATCTGGAGATTTGAGTGTGCCAGAAAAGGAGCAAAAAGCAGAAGAATTCATGTGTGAGAGTGACTAACGTGATTATTGTTACAGCAGAATGAATATGAGATTTGGAGTCTGGCCAAATGACACTAAATTCTGTCTCATCTACCTCACTGGGTTATCCTGCCTGTGATTTATGAGCCTCAGTTTCCCCATTTGCAAAGTGAGGGAAATAGTGATGCTGACCTCCCGAGGCTGTCATCGAGTGAGTGTTAACACACCGAGCACCTAGACATCTGTCAGCTGTTGGTATTGCTTTCGCTGTGTCCAGGGCTTTATAGTTCGCTTTCTCATACATTTCAATTCATTTGTCAGTGCCTTTTTAAGGGAAAATTTGACCATTTCCTCTTTGCAGCAAAAAACTTAGACATTGTGAAAGAAAAACATTTGCCAAAAGTTAATGAGCTCAGAACAGGCCTTTGGACCACAACACCAGAATCTCTCCACCATATTTGCATAAGATGGAGACATGTTAAAGGAGAAGTTAGTCCTTGATTAATTATCTTGTTTATTCAGCTCATCAATATTTATTTAAAGTGCACTTCTATGGAAAATATTATATATGGTCAGGATATAGCGGAAAACAGTTTCCACCTCATGAACTTTACATTGTAGTTGGAGAGATATGCAAGTTAACAAATATACAACATGATAACAAAGGTGATCAGGTGCTGTGACAAACTCTAACATGCCTACAGAGCCGCACATTCTTCACTGACCCTGCTTCAAGTCTTTTCCCCAGATTAAATTTCTGCAAGTTGCTGTCTTACCACAGTGTGTGTCTTTCATGTCAAGATTGTGTTTCCTGCAAGGGCTGAGGTGGGAGAAGAGATTTTAGGACAGGAAGTCTGACCAGATATCGGGAATACAGTTATCACTCTTTCCTGAAAGCAAGGTCAAAAGTCTCACCTCAATTTAGGGCCCCATTGTTTAAAAAATCTTCTATGGCTATTAGCTAGGTAGAGGAGGAGGCTGAAATACAGTGGTGAAGAATACACTAAGGAGGAAAAGCAACAAGTTAAGAAGGTAGAACTGATTCCGCCAGGAACAGTCTTTGAGGTGCTTCTACGGCTTTTCTCCATTTTCTCTGCCACTTTATGAGAATTTATTTCAGATTAAAATTTTCAAACCCCCTTCACTGAGCATTGTAATACAAGTGCATTCTGATGTCACCAAAAGCTCTCTTCAAACACAATCTGCAGTATTTACATTACCTTCTATTGTATGAATGTAGCATCATTTGCTTAGCCATCCTGCTACGGTTCAGTGTTCAGGTTGTGCGCAGCCTTTGGGGCATCAGATGTCCGGGTTTGGGTAGCTGTGCTGTCTGTCATGGGCATCAACCAACGCTAAGTGACCCAGCCCAGCACTTACCGTCCTCACGCTTCGGTCAGGGCTGGTGGTTCTGCTGGCTCAGCTCGGGCTCGCTACAGCACTTGCTCTGAGGTAGAGGGTGGCCAAGTTGGAAAGACAAGAGGGAACATATTCACATGTCCAGCCGGTGGTGTTGGCTGAGTGTGGAGACACCTCTGCTCCCCAGGACACGTTCATCCCTCAGAGACTAGACTGGCTTTTTTGCAATGACTTCAGGATAGGACTGCAAGAGGGCCAAGAATTCTGAAGATCTCTTGAGGTATAAGCTCTGCAGCTACTGAAATGTCACTTTTTTCATATTCTTTGATCAAAACAAGTCATAAAACCCATCTGAAATCAAGGAATGAAAGATGAACAACATTTTTGAATAGTATGAGTGTCAAAGTCACATTAAAAGGGGGATACACATCCGGATGTCAGGAATTTGTAGCTGTGAATCAGCCACAAGGGATTATAATTCAGGATGCTGCAGTGAACATTGGTATAAATTAAGCTTTATGTTTCAGAATGTAAAACATTATTGTCTTTGAATTAACTCCTGGAATTTGATTAACCATGTAAAAGGAAAAGACGCATTTTTAAGCCTCTATATTGAAAGGACCTGGCTTTCCACAATGTCCTTAGACAACCCCTCACCCTTTCTACCTTGTAATACAGAGAAAATCTAATTGGTCAACTCCCAATAAAAAAGCTAATTCTCATGTGCTATTAGAATTAAATGCAGATTTTTTTCTAAAAGGATAAAGCAGCTCAGAGGCAATGAATGGGATTTTTCTGTGCTTGATTAAGAACAACATTCTCCTTGGCATAAATGAAATCTTGAGTGAGGAGTTGGAGGCAGACCAGACTTTAGATCCATCTACCAAACAAATCCCTTGTGATTTGAATGTATGAATTTGTTGAGATTTCCTGATGGCTGACAATATGCCTTCCTGTTAGCAATGACAAAAACTAATAGCTGGGCACAGTATTAAAAAAAAAAGGCCTCTTTTTCATGTAATTGAATTCTTCAATCTTGCACTGCATTCATTGAGAAGAACTCGTGGGATGAATTTCTTTGAAATCTCTGCTACTGATTTTATTTTCTGATATGTTGACCTTCTTCATCTTGAGCCATGTCGCAAGATTGGCAGGCTTCGTTTCTGTGCATCAGACACAGTGAAAGCTGTGTAGGCTCCTGCCATTGAAATTTATTCAGTGTGGATGCTAACGAAGAATTTTAAAGTGATCTAGTCTCGTTTTCTCCTCTTTTACTCATTTCTCTTTAAGGGGGAAAAATAGCATCTCCTTAGCAAAGAGAGCCAAAAAATAATGACTACATCTTTCATTCAGAACTTAGTGTTACTATCAGCTCACTCTTCTATTTTGAGAAGCAAACCATAAATCTGCATCCAAGATGGTGGCGATTATTATTTTTATTAGTAGAGATGAAATAGGTATATATCTAAGTGGCAATTACACTCTTTAAATGTTCTCCACACGCATCAATTTATATAACATATGTATTTACCATTTACTGGGGATGTGCAATGTGAAACACACTATGCTACGAGTCAGCCGTGTGGATATGAATTAGTTATGGGCTCTTCCTTCCACAGCAGCTTGCAATCAAGTGTGGAGGGCGGACACAGACCTAATGGATCCAGGTAAGCATACGTTCCTGGAAAGGAAGCCTCTCTCACCTGGAAGAGTAATTGAAACAAGTCATAAGTGCTGAAAAATAAGAAATGAAGGAGGAAAGAAAATGTCTTCCATCCAAACACTATGTATAATGAGGAATGTGTTCCTTATTCAACATACTGCCAGTGAGTTGGATTAGACATATCAGCAAGGCCTTCATTTTAGTATCACACTTGCTGCGACCTTTGCCTCCTGGTTTTCCTCATATACATCTAGACAATCTCATGCACCTAGAATACTCAGCCCATCTGTACAGCCACCCTCTGGATAGATTGACCCGAGCACCAGCCCCGAAAGCGCTGATACTCCACTAGTCAGTTTTCTCCATTCTTGGCCAACCCCAAATGCCCCAGCCAAGCTTCCCCATCCCTGACTCGGCACGTGCTTCTGCCTCTGCTGCTTTACATGCAAAGGAAATCCATGCAGTGAGAGGCCTTTCTTCCTCCCTTCATGAGACAGCTAAGACTTACTGACTTGCACCCTCCTGCCCTGTTACCTCCTATTATAGAACAGCCATCCCTGGTCCTCTGCCAAGGTAGTTTCTTCACAGAGGGTCTGAAACTTGTCTCTAGAAGTGACATCCCTCCCCATCATCATCAAAGCAGACTCCCCTCGCTTTGAGCACGTCACCTTCCAGAGACTCTCTGGTCCCCCCGCCCCCCATCTATCCCGTTGTTTTCTTTATCTCTCCTATGGGCACAACTCTTCTTAAAAGATTTGTCTTCTATTTCTGTCCTCGTTTCAAATCTTGTCATTCTTCCCTTGGTTCCTTGGAATCTGTTGTGAGGGGTTTTTAATTTTTTTTGTCTCATTCTACACTGTCTTCACTGAGAGACCAACAGATAATAAAACTTTCAAGTTCCCTCATGGAGTCAAATGGCAGAATTAGACTGGGCATGGTAGCCCATGCCTAAAACTTCAGCACTCTGAGAGGCTGAGGCAGGAGGATCATAAGTTTGAGCCCAGCCAGGGAAACACAGCAACAAAGTGAGATGCTACCTCAAAAAAAAAAAAGGACAAGGAGCTAGAGATTTAGCTCAGCAAGAGAGCCCTGGGCTCAATCCCTAGTATTGAAGAAGAAAAGGCAGAATTAGTTTTGCATCCAGATCTGCATGGCTTCAAGGCCGGAAGGCTCCTAGCACGAGCATAGGCTCTGTCTGTGTGCCTGAGTGCAGAGGTGAGGTGAGTGTGGAGGTGAGGTAGGGAGGTGAGGGCTGTTTGAGATCCTGATCCCAAGGGTGTTTGTGTTTATGCTGTAAAGAAACTCCCCTAACCATGATGCCGTATTTTTACTTCAGGAAAATAAGACTGTTTATTTCAGTAAAGTGAAATAAGACTACTTGGACCTCAAGGATGTCATAAGGACAATTTTTCAAATTTTTTACTAAAGAGAGAAAACCATCATCTGCCCAGTATTCATCAGGGCATGGCAATCCTTGCTCCTGACGTCTGTCCTCTCTTTTATGGAACACCTACTGTGTATCAGCTTTCACCCTGTTTGCTGAATAGACATAAATGGAGATTCTTTGACCTCAGGGAACAGACTGTTTCCCAGAGCACGTGAGGACGGAGATACCATTCCCTGGGACAGTGAGTACAAGCGCGGCTGTGTTCAGTACTGAGTGAGCACTCAGTCTGAAAGGGCCTTGCACAGCAGTGCCACTCTGAGTTCGGAGGCATCCTGAGACACAGACTCACCAGTGCTGGCGTTTTCCTCTCCAGCAGCCTGTTTCATAAATGCTCATGTGCATATTTACTCCACTTTTCATACTGGGGGGTGGAGGGTGTGCAGCCCAGAATCGCCGAACTCTTAGGGTGGCTGCCGGCCAGCAGTCAGCCAAGGTTACCCCTGCTCACACTCCCGGCCAGAGCTGCGCACTGCACCAGCTTTGGAACCGAGTTCTGCAGAGTGCTGCAGCTGTTTGTGCCCGGCCTGACTGACAGTTAAGGACCCTCTGAAAGACTACACTGCAATTCAGTTTTGAAATGAAAAGGAACACTCAAAAAGCACAAAAACTGGCCAGCACAGTATAGGCTACATATGCATCTAAGGATTTCTCACTGAGTGTAAAATAAAAATTCTAAGCGACAAGAAAGTATTGTCATAATTTTTAATTGGCAGCAGCTTTTTTTCCTAGTGGTTCATGAAATAATAGTACACCTTGTTACTGATGTTTCTTGCTTTGGCTGAGCTGTTGAGTTTCAGTCTATCTAGGCAAAGCCTGTAGTTTTAGAAGCTGTTTTAACTCACTCTGAGCTTGGGCGTGCTTCACTTTATATTATGCAAACTGCTGTGGTGAACTCCTGACATCCATCCTGTCCCTGTGCAGTGGCTTCTTTGAACCTACATTAGGATTTTATTCTTTTTTCCTGGTGCAGTGGCAGTGTGTAAAACTCAGCTCAGTGTTCCAGGTCCTTATGAATGGCTTGAGTTGTGATTCAGTTATCCCATATATTAGCCACACCTTCTGTCACCTACACTGACAGTTACTGGTCACCCAAGTATGATCCTATTATCTAAGCATGTTATTTATAAGGAATTTCACAGCCAAGGCGAGGTACAGAATGACCTACTCCAAAACAAGAGCGATTAACAACTTTGGAGCATAGCCAAACTGGAGAACAAGGTTGTTATTGGCATGATTTTAATCATGATAGACAATTAGCCAAGCTTAATTATATTGAGACAGAAAACTAGAGTGAGTGGCGGTAATGAATTTCTCTGGGAACTCTCCTGTGTCTCTGACTCAAGCTGGCTGACCTATAAAGGGTGCAAAATGGTAAAAGATGTTTGCCCACACATACAAGCTGTGTTTACCTCGAGGAGTGGCTTATGGGGAAAGAGTGGCTGAAGGACCATGTTCAGCAGGGACATCACCAGACACAGACGGGACTCTCCAATCCCCTTTGGGAAGGGATGCAAAAGGAAAGAAAACGTCTTCAAGCCAAACTTGGGTACATTAAGTGTCCGTTTGATTATGTAGCTGGGGACTCTTTAAATGTTGCCCATGGCTAAAGTTTACTGTAGTTATGTGTTAGCCCTGTGGATTGTTATAAAGGCTTCATATTTTCCATGACTATGTCAAGCCCAAACAGAACACTCGCAACTTCAATAGAATCTAAAAGTGGTTAGAATGTTAAAAAAAAAAAAAAATTGAATAATTTGACAGTCCTTGCCTCTAGGTTTAGAAATGAAATTTAAAAGGAAATTCTCCATAAGTCTCTAGTCTCCATTTCCATTATGGATTTTAATTGACTTATTATAATTGAAACATAGAAAAAAGAAAAAGTTCTGCAAAATAATTGAAATCTCTATAGTTTATATAGTTCTTTTGAGTTCACAGAGTATGCTGGTATTAAATCCTTACACCAGACACACACACACACACACACACACACACACACACACACACAGCTAGGAAACGTGAACTGCTGTTCCATGTGAAAGAAGAAACTGAGGTTCAGCACGTGTGACTTTCCCGGGCCAAATGGCAGAAATACATCCCAGGCTTGATTGCGAGACCAGGCTTTTGCCAGTGGAAGAACAAAAGGCCAATTCCTCGGTGAGAATGCACTGAGTGGGGACTGGTTTTGCAGTATGGTGGCTGCTGTCAGCGGGGAAGCAAAGTCTGTCTCTCTGTGTTTGTATCTGTGAGTCCATCAGGCTTTTTACCCATCTCCTTCCTGCCCACTCTCCCTTCCTGATTCTCCTCATCTTTCCCAGTTGCTCTACCTTCAAGGAATATTTTTAATAAATATCTCCTGTATTTCCAGGAAGAACAGTTGGTGCTGGGCATGCAGAGAAAAATTTCGTATGTAATTTGATCCCATAGCACAGGTTCATCAAGGCTTTGCTCATGATAGCCAAAAGATACAAGCAAACGAATCGTCCCAGGCTGGATGGAAGGATACACAGCATGTGGTGTACACATACAGTGGGACAGCATCTCACCTTTAAAAACAAGGAAATCTTTTTTTTTTTTTTTTTTGCGGTACTGGGGATCGAACTCAAGACCCTGTGCTTGCTAGGCAAGCGCTTATTCCACTGAGCTATATCCCCAGCCCAAAACAAGGAAATCTTGACACATACTCAATAGGGATAAATTTTGAGGACAGTAAAAAGTTAAAAGAAAAAAATTATGAAAAGGCAAAAATTCTGTGATTCAACTTCTACAAGGCAGCGGAAAGAGTCAACTTCCTAGGGACAGAAAGTAGAGAGGTGGTTTGCCAGGGGCCAAGGGAGAGTGAGTGAGTACTTAGTGCATATCAGGGGCAGAGTTTCGGCTGTGCAAGATGAAAATGCTCTGGATATGGAAGGTGGTGGTGGCCCAAGGTGAATGTACTTCCGAGCACCGAACTATATACTTAAATGATTAAAATGATAAATTGATGCTGTGTGTATTTAACGTGATAAAACTCAAGCCCCACCTTCGGTGAGTGCCTCTCTGCCAAGGCCAGCTTGCACAGGCCAGCTGGAGTGTGGCCTGTGCTTTGCAAATTCCAGACACTGCAGCTCAGAGAAGGGGAGTCCTCTGCTGATGCCTTCACGGCGGCTTGGCCTTTGTGCTGGAATACGATCCCAAACCCCTCTGCTTCCCAGACCTGGTGTGCCTTCCCTCATCCACTGTTCCTTGGCTCCTGCTCCTGCTTACATTCGGGTGACTCTCCCAAAGTCCCCTTTCAGTAGGGCATGCACAGAGCTCTTCTTTCTCACTTGGAGGAGACACAAATGCCTTGGTCTGATGATAAAATGTGTTGGGATAAATTCACTGTGCAGTTTCTTCTTTCCCAGCATTCGTTCTCTGCCCCAGTGGCAGAGTATCTCAGCTGCCACTCTAGCTCCTGAGTTTTGCTTCTCCTGATGCTCCTTCCTGGATGGCTACAGCCCTCTTCTCTCCCCTGCTTAACTTTCTAGTTCATGACCTCCCCATCTAGAAAACGCTCCCAGACCAAACTAAACTGTGGAGAGCGCCTGTTCCCTTCCCAGCTGGATGCAAGGAGACG
Organism: Dinomys branickii; assembly: GCA_004027595.1. Taxonomy (NCBI): domain Eukaryota; kingdom Metazoa; phylum Chordata; class Mammalia; order Rodentia; family Dinomyidae; genus Dinomys; species Dinomys branickii. Next base: position 21,055 of record PVLD010007082.1, on the reverse strand, counting down.
GCTCCTGGGACGTCACATGGGAAGCCTCCCCTCCGCTGTATCACAGGCTGCTCCTCCTTCTCCCACTGCCTAAGCGGGATCTCCCAGGGCCCGAGTCTCATGCAGGCCGACCACTGGGGCTGGCTCTACCAGCATAACTTACTGGGTTCATTTCACCCATGTTTTGCTTGACTTTACTTCCTCCTGCTCTGTGACAAGCACCATGCTGTGCACATTGACATATTATTTCACGTTATTCTCCAACAAACCTCTGAGGAACATATTGCCATCCCTGTTTTAATCCCCATGTGGTAACTGAGGCTTGGTGCTGATAAATGAGTTAAAGATTCTAAGAAGTCAGGCATGACGGTGTATGCCTATAATCCCAGCACTCATGAGGCTGAGGCAGGAGGATCTCCATGAGTTTGAGGCCAACCTAGGTTGTACAGTGAATTCAAGGCCAGCTTGGACTACATAGAGATTCTGTCTCAAAAAAGGAAAGAAAGAAAGAAAAAAAGAATTCAAAGAGATGTGAAATGACTGGCAGAAACACATCCCAGGACTATCTGTACCCAAGGTCAGGGTCCTCATCCTTATTGCAAGAGCAGCCTGTCCTGCACGTGAGGAGACATTGCCATTAGCATAGTGAGTGTCCTCCTCCAATCTAAAACTTTTCTGCTTGCATTTCATACTAAATACAAATCTACTGCAGTTGTTAATCCAAGACTCCACAAGTTCCGATTCTTTCGGCCCCACCTTGGATGTGGCGTGCAACTTGAGATCAGAGGGGAGGTGAAAGGCTGTGCAACTTACAGCTTTGGCCTTGTTTGGAAACTCCATAACTCACTGTTTAGACACTATCCAGTGACAGGAGAAATGGATTTTGGCTTTTCATTACATGAATAACAATTCCTATCAGAAACTTGGTGACTTCTGCAATTATTGTTAATGGATTCTCAATCTGGAAGCTAAAACTAAATGAAATGCTCTGCTCTATAACATGAGAGTTTAGGCAAAAATAATCACATGGGAATCTTATGGGTTGAGTCTTTAAAATTTCATAAAAATCATAAAGAACTAACAAGTTCAGGAAGCCACATGTTTGTATATATTAAAAATGGTGTCATAGAGAACTGTGGTGTATGGAACTGTGATCACTTAAATTATAGTCATTGCTACAACATGGTAAACAATAAAGTAAGAAATGAATCAAGAATCAGCAAGCCTAAGTCCTGATCCAAATCTTCCAGTGGATGACCTTGTAATTCACCTTATTTGCTTGCAGCCCAGTTCCCTGTTCTAGAACTGCTCTGGAGTGTCAGCGGAGTAAGTGAGCAAACTAATAAAGGTGTTACGTCTTAAGCCATTCAGGATGCTACAACAAAATATCATAGAATAGGTAGTTCATAACACAGAAATTTATTTCTGAGTTCTGGAGGCTCGGAATTCCAGTAGCACAGTGCTGGCAGATTTGGCATTTGGTGAGGGCCCATTCCTGGTTCATCGACTACGCCTTCTCTCTGTCCTGAGCACGGCATGATGGCAAAGCTGCTGTCTGGGGCCTTTTTACAAGAGTGCTAATTCCATTCATGTGAACTCCACCCTCATGACCAATAACCTCAGAACGAAGAACCCTCCTCCTGGTTGCATCACTTTGCTGATTAGGTTTCAACTTATGAGTTCTGCAGGTGAGACTAGAACATGTATTTATTACCTTTATGCTTCAAAATAAATATGTAAAGGTTATAGGGTATGTCTATTGTGCATATGAGGAAGATTAGAAACCTAAATAAACTTAGCCAAAGTCAGCAGTGAGTGGCAAGAGAATCCAGCTATAAATTTTACTCTCATGTAATTTGACTGTGCAACACCAATGAAATTTTAAATACGCATACCAATGGACTCAGTGATTCCATTTTAAGTCAGCCTAATTACACTTAGGCACCCGTGGCCCCACTGGGATGACTGAATATATCCAATAAAAATGAAATATTTGTCTCGTGAGTATATGTATATAAGGAAGCAGATTACAATATTAATTATAATGGCAAAAGACAAGGAACTCTCAATGTTCCTCGGCGTGGGGAGGTTAACTACAGTTGACAGTCCGTAACAGACACAGTGAAATACTAAGGAGCTATTAAAAGGATGTATCGACTCTGTGTACATATTGAGCTGGAGGAACGTTTATGATATATTGTTAAAATGGGAGGGGCATGCTGCAAACTACTGAATATGTCACTGTCTGTTTTCGGCACGTGCGCATGTGTGTGTGTGTGCGTGTGTTCGAGCAAGGAGAGAGGAGGAAGTGGAAGGCCACTGTGGGTTGCAAGCTCTTGCCGTAGTTCTCGTGGAGGATCAGACTGGGTAGGTGGGGAAGGATATGGCCAAGCCTGAATCTGAAAAATAACACAAACTGAGCACCAGGAAGATCAGATTTGAGAGCCAGACGGCAGAGCCGGATCTGAGACAGAGGCGGGGTCTGGAGCCAGACCGGGCTGTGCGGAGCAGGAGTAAAACTCACAGCAACCAGGAGGTCTGGGGTGGCTGCTCTGCCCCCACCCGCAGTTCCCAGCGTCTGCGTGGGCGAGGGAGCACCTGGGAGAAGCCAGACTTCCTCCAAGTGCGGCGTGGAGATGGACGTCAACATCATGGCCGCATGCCGTCTGAATCTGAAGACTCCAGGTGGGTGCAACACCCCCCTGCTGGGCTCACTGCTGGGTTGGGCCAGAAATTGTCTACTCCATTGTAATCTTTTCCTTCTAACATCTGGGTCCTTCTCCTCACCCCTGAAAGCTGAATGCCTAAGCTTGGCCTGGGCCACTGTCCAGCTTGCTTTTATGACCAGCACTTGTGTGCCCCTCCAAGGGAACCACTGAGGACTCCTTGGAGCATTCTGGCTGCTCAGTCTTCTGTGCCCCTTCATGGGGACGTGTCCCTGTCATCTGTGGAGTGCAGAGGTGCTTGTCTTCTCTTTTCTCCCTTCCCGTGAGTGGTCAGGACCCTCCTGTCTATGCTCCTGTTTGGCGCTGTCATGGGAAGACTTATCATCTCAGACCGTAGCTCTCCCTTGCCTGTGTCCTATGTCACGGCTGTGCCTGCGGCCCAGCCCCCTGGTTCACCCTGCTCAATGGTTTTACCCTCATTTGGTCAGGGCAGTAACACTGGAGACCAACTAAGAACAGAAACATCTCTAAAACTACTAGCTTAATCTTTTGTTCCACTGTTTTTTGTTACTGGGAGTATAATTCCCTTAGGACCCCTTCTTTATTTCAATTTACTACCTTCCAGGGAGTTCACACTTTCCATCAGAGGAAGGCATGCAGGAGAGTTCAATGGGTACAAAGGACTCTGCTTGTCAGGAGTCAAACTGGCTGTCAGCCCCATCTAGGCCTCACCTAGGAACAGGTCTTTGCTGTGTTTCCTCAAAGAAAGTAATAGAAATTACAGTCAGGGTCTTTCCCTTTGGGAACTTAATATTACATCCCAGAAGAGGCACACCTAACCCTGAAGACTACCAAAGCAAGATGAACATGTGTACACTCAAATACTCATGCATGCAACCAGAGCTGGGCCTCCACTGGGGGGTATTGACGTCCCACAGCCTCTGAGCATTAATCAAGTGTTTGTAAGTTGCATCTGTTTTAACTGAGCTTTGGGAATGCTGATTTGAAAGCAATTGTAAAGGACCCTCTGGTGTTACAACCAATTAACCCTACTTCATCTGTTTGCTAAGCCTGAATTTACTCCTAAGAATTGGGAGTTTGGAAAATAAAAAGTAGATAGAGTACAATTAATTAGGGAAGTCTTCCTGGAGGGGGTGAGCCAGGGCGAAGTCTTCAAGGAAAGGCTGATTGCTTCCTGCAGAAGACTGATAGGGAAATCACAGCACTTTGCTTTAGAACAGGCAGGCAGCCTCACATCATGGCAGGGGCTCTGTCCCCAGGAAAACATTTCTTACAGTGCGTGGAGCGTCACTGTTGACAAAGGGCCGTCCTTCTCTTCACTGTGATGATGGCACCAGTGGAGGTTTGCTGAGCAAGTTGCCATCTACTCACCACAGCCACCTGGGCTCCTTCCTTTCTACAGAGGAAGAAACCACGCCCAGGTGCTCACAGCCACCAGGTGTCCAAGTCAGCTGTGAGAGAGAAGGTCTGCGTGGCCCTCTGCTGTTCTGTGGTTCTAAACATATCATCTTCCGGGCTCAGAGTCACTGCAAAGCAGTAGTAGACAGCAGATCATGGATGAGATGAGCACAGATCCCAAGAAGTTAATTTGTGTTATCAGATGCCAAGTACCACTTCGCATGCCTTACCTTATGTATTCATCACAATAACCTGACACAGGTGTCCAGCTGTATTTTAATTATTAGGAAACTGAAGGTTCCAGAGGGTAAACAGAGGTTCTATCTTTAGGCTGACTCCAAAGAGCAAGCTCTGAACAACTCTATCCCATGCACATATGCCCTCCCACTGAGATGCCTGGAATCCAGGTATGTACAACAGCACTGTCAGCCGAGAGATGGAGTCAGACCTGGAAGCAGCCCATTTCAATCTGTGTACTGGGAAGGAGCACTCAGAGCACACAGCAATGTGAAGAAAGCTCTTTGCTAAGCTGGTTGCTTTTCATGGTGGCTGGTGTTTTCCCTGTCCTGCAGATGACGATGCCACAGTGCCTACAGTCTCAGATGCGTCTGAGTGGAGAGAACTCAGCTGGCTCATAAAATCCAAGACATTGCACCGGGCTCGGACTCCCTGCTCTAGGCCTCAGCATCCCCATCCTTAGATTTTTCTGGTGATTTTCCAGAAAACACTGGGCATTTTTTTTCAGGCAATATTTTCAGCAGTAACACTGCAGACATTTGGAATATACGACATCTCTTGAAAATACCCTTTTTCTTTTCCTCTCATTCTCAAATACAACTCTGAATTGAACTCCCAGTTCTGAGCCTTGTTTTTCACTTTCTCTGTAGGTGATCTCTGCTCCATGGATTTAAGTATCATTGGGATTCCTCTGTCCCTCAAATGCACAGCTCTCACCTCCCTCGGACCTCCAGGCTGCCTGCTCTGCATCCCCTCTCACAAACTGACCTGTCCTACGGAGAGCTCTTACAAGTTCTTAGTGAGAATTTGTTTCAGAAATAACAATTTTAAGAAGCTGGCCCTATAGCTTGGTGAGAAGCCCTCAGGTTCAATCCTCTGTACAGAAAAAAAGTCTTTCTAAACATGCTCATCCTAGTCTTCCTGACCTAGCCATTGACAGTGTTAGCTTAACAAAAAAATTCTGCAGCAAATTATTCCTCATCATCTCTTGCTGGCCTGTATGCCTGCTTCGGCAGCCAGGCCACGGCCTTTCCTACTGGACTGGGATACTGGATTATTGCCTCCTTGCACCGCTCTTTCCAGCTGCACTCCTCAGAGCAGCTTGCAGGGTACATGTGGCGTGTTAATGAAATCACGAATGCTTCTCCTAGCCCCAAACACATATTCAAAAAGCCCGAGTGGTCCTCATCAGATTTAAATGAAGTCCAGGGGACTTCCACGGTCCCCAAGGCCCAAAATGATCTGGCTGGCCTGCCGACATCCCGGCCCGCATCCCACAACCCCGGCCTGTGGCGCATCTTCTGGGTGGGAAGCTGGTCAGCACCTCGGACTTCCATCTGCCTGGACGGGCTTCTTTGGGGTGTTCTAGTGCTCTGCTCTTCCCCTGCTTCAGATTTGCCTCCAACTTCCCAGGCCGGCTCCGTCCCGGTCTGTGGCCGTCACCTCTTTGCAGTCTCCGCAATGACGTGACCACGTGAAACGTGTGTTTGTTGAGAGCGATAGAGTTTGCCTTTTCTTTTCCATCTCACCCCTGGACGTATGCTACAGAGGGACAGGAATGTCGTGTGTCCTCCTTACCGTCCAGCCTGGTGTCCCAACAACACATCGCTGGAGACATGCGGAATGAGGAAGCAGAACCAGCTGCCTGTTCTTTTCAGTTATCAAAATAGTATGTGGTTATGACAGAAAACTGGGAAACAGTGCCATAAAAAAGAAATGTACATATTTTCTTCCATGATTTTCATATGTATATTTTAAATTGGGATTACTCAATACGTTCAGTTTTATCCTCCTTGTTATACTTAGCGTGCTAACAGCAATTCTCTACCTTGCTCCAATATTCCTGATCAGGGGAAATAAGTATTAAGGTGCATTATGTGCACTGTCCAACTCCCCACAATGAATGTAATCACACACTCAAACATTTCTAAAAAGAAAAATACATACATACATATATATATGTATATATATATATATATACACACATATACGTATACACACACACACACATGCTCAATCAGACCTTATTCTCCTTCTTGTCTTGATTTCCTTCCTGAAAAACACTTCAGCAACTCCCCACGCCACCCTCACCCCCTGTGCCAGGCTTTGTTTAAGTAAGACAGTGGTTCACTGGAAAGACTAAGCATGAGTGAGTCATTGACCTTCCAGGCCTCAGTGCCTTTATCTACAGAATGGGAACAATAAAACCTGCTTCCCTTAATTTACAGGGTTGTGCAAGGATCTAATGAAGTATTAGAGCAACTTCTCCTTAGGTCCAGAGGTGAAAAGTCTTTTTCTAAACCACAGCACTGCACAAGCGGAGTAAGATTTACAGGAGGGAATAGGACAAGGCATTTGTAAAGCAATTTGAAATTTGTGAATAAAAAGCTATTGGCAATTCTTCTGTGCTGAGTGAGACAAGTCCTAATGTTTGTATTTAATATGCTAAACAGTTGCCAATGTCTAATTCTAGGTTTTTACCCTGTAATAGCTTTTCTTTGGACTTTTATTATTATTTTTTTTTTACAACTTTCAGCTGTAAAACTGGGGTCAATTATTTTTAGCTGTTTCTTCAGCCTGTCTCATTAGAGAGTACTTTGAGGTAATGACTTGGACATATTTGATGACCGTTCATTTTGAGAGATGTCATTTTAAGACTTTTCTGGAAATTTCAAATCTGCCCGTGGGAGATCTGTTTTATGCCAAAATGTCATTTCAAATTCCAGCCTACATACTGCCTTACACTCGGCCCTTATAAATGTTTCAGAGCACCTGCATTTTTTATCAAGGCCCTTTCCTGTGGCTCACCTCCACACTCTGTCTGAAGGGGAGAAAGTGATATTTTTAAATGGCCTTATCCCCCTTTGTCAGAGAAGATAAAATTCCCCAATTATTTCCCCCTTGTGCATAGATACTCATATTAATATTTTAAAGAATGGGTTCTTCATAGTGCTATTCATGAACCCATGTATTAAGTTTAAGCAAATGTATCCTAAAAATGAATATTTAATCTGTGTTTAAAACCTGAAGCCAGATTTATGTTGACTTAATTTCTTCGGTCATAAAAGAAATTTATGAAATAGATTCTTACCTTCGCTCAACAAATGTTTTCACAAGCTTATCGAATTCTTCCGACATTATCCTTTAGACCTATATTCACAGGACAAGGCTATGCCAGCACCACTGTCATCACCGCTGTGGTCATGAAACCGGGTCTCAGAGCAGGGGAGCCCGGGGAGAGGGCTCTGCTCCGCATCAGGGACTGAGATGTGGGAGGAAGGCGCACGTGAGGGAAGAGCTTGGGAGAAGCAGTTTGGCGCAAAACTGGAGAAGCTAGTGGTGAGGGGAGGGAAGGACTGGCTAGTGAAAACTTGAAGCGGAGAGAGAAATTAGATTGGGGATAATTTAGGTTATATTTCCCTAATTTAGCTTTATATTCTCATCACCTGGGGATCTTTTAGAAAGCCTGAGATTTAGTTCCTACTCCCAGACATTGTGATGTAATTGGTAAGGATCTCAACCTGGGCATCAGGGTTTTTATGTAGATTTGTCAGGTTAGTCTAGTACACAGCAAAGTTAAAATGCCCTGTCCCGTGAGGTCCTCGACGGCCGTGTGTAACAGGACTGAAACGCCGAGTTCATGCTTGTCCAGGGTGCTGTGCTGGTTCCTAAGTCTTGCACTGGGAAGGACAGAGCAACATTAGAAAGCGTGCAGCCTAGACCCCCGGGAGAATGAGAGAGGTCTCTCGCCTTAATGGGAAGTGAGCAAGATTTAGTCCTAACTTCTCTGATCTCAACGTTCTTGTTCCCAGAATGGCTGGCACTACGCCTATCCAATAGGTTTGTTTTGTAAGAATTGGATTAGTTACCATCCCTCTTATTCAATAGTGTCAGAATCTTTCTTCGGTTGATTAAAATGAGTAAGTCTAAGTAAGAGCAGCAGATAGTATTCTCCAAAGAGGACCCACAATCACCCCCTCCCACATATTCTCCACAGAGTGTGGCACGGACCTTCTTCTATCCAAGGCGAGGTCCGTGTTCCCTACTCATACACCTGGTGCCCATTCACAAAACCCCTGATGGGTAGACTGCGGTAGAAAGGACACCATGTGACATAAGAGGTCAGATCCTGAAAAGCTGTGAGCTTTGCACCTGGTGCTCGCCCTCCTGTGACCTGTGACTTGGGAGGCCTGAGCTGATGCCTATGGAGTTGGGGTACCTCGAAGCTGTCACCCTGGAGGACCATGTGTGGAGGCCCTGCAGAGATAGAGGCTGGTGTCCCCTTTGTACGAACCCCCCAGCTGTTAGGGTCATCTCAGCATTGCCTGCCAGATACAGGAACAAGTGGCCTCCAGACAATGCCCTTCCTTTCACATTGGCCCAGCTGGTCTGAAGCACAGCAGAGAGTTGCTGACCCTACCCAGCGCTGTCCAAAATGCAGGTTCAAGAGCAAAATCAATGCTGTTGCTGCTTGAAGTTACTACCTTAGGTAACCACAATATGGGGAAATACAAAATAAGATAGATGGACATTAAATCGCTTGTGTCAGCCCAGAGCATGTAATGAAGGAAGAGCTCAGGTCTTTGCTTGGAGGCAGTGATGCACTGGCCAGGGGCCAGCATGAGCCATACCCGTGGAGCTTTTTGTGTGTGTGATTTTGAGGGTCCATGCCTTCATTTGTTTAAGACAAAATGAGTGCATAAAAAAACATTTCAGAAAATGTTACCACTTCCTCCTGTCCTTTCTAGTGTTTCTATTCCACCTCAATTCCACATTTTATTAGGCAGTTCATTTTTTTAAAAAAGGAAAGTTTCTTTTTGTATTTGTATTGCATCAACGTGCATGTTACTTAAGGATAAAAATAACAAGGATAATTTAAATAAACAAATACGTGGTGAACTGACATGAGCAGAGGTATGCAGATTTCTTCAAGGGCTCTCTCCTAGCCACTCACCGTCTTTAAAGTTATAGATACCTGTCAGTGGGGTTGTCACGAGCACGGGAACCATGCCGGTGTGTGTGAAGTTAGTTACATGCAGGCTGGTTGTGAGAACAGCCACCCTAATATGTACCAAACCCCTGTAGATGATAAGCACTCATTATCTGCTAGTTTCTCTGGCCACTAAATTCTAATTTGCCAACTACTCTGCCTGCAAATAATCCCGGGCACCAAACGCCAGCCCCAGCATTTTGTTAACACAGTAGGTTTTGATGGCCAGCTACATCTTATATAATTTGAGGAAATACATTACATTGTTATTTATAGAAAACCATTTCCCATGGGTTAGGGTTCAGATTGAGTACATAATATTTTCAAATTACTTGTTAAAAATAAAATACATCATGACAAGCCTCTCTGGTACGGCAACTCCTGAATGCACTCACAGTTAGAAATCTGCAAGTGCAGACCCGAGACCCCAAGGGCTCTTGAACCTCCAGTCAAATCTTTGTAGGGGTACAAACAGGATAGAGGGTTTGAAATCTGGGAAAGGCACTGCGGTTTAGGATGAGATGTGTAATTTACTGTAAAGTTTATCATAATAGGATCTAGCAGTTTCTCACAGCTTTCATCAAGCCTAACCCATGGGATTATTCGCAGGCAGAGTAGTTGGCAAATTAGAATTTAGTGGCCAGAGAAACTAGCAGATAATGAGTGCCTATCATCTACACGTGATTCTGCCCATGTTAGGGCAGCTGTTCTTGCAACCAGCCTGCATGTAACTAACTTCACACGCACCAGCACGGTTCCCGTGCTTGTGACAACCCCACTGATTGATATCTATAACTTTAGAGAAAATGAGTGGCTAGCAGAGATCTCTTGGGCACTGCTCCCACCCTGGTCTCTCCCAGGCCTTTCTGCACAGTGGCAGACCAGTGGCCCTGACCCTGGAAACCAAACCAGACTTCCACAATGGCTGCCAGCCCTGTGGGACAAGTCTGGCCTCTGTGTTGTGGTCTACAAGGATCTTTAGGACAAGAGCCTTGGCTTTCTTTTCAACCTCATCTCAAATCATCCCTATTTATGTTAGAACCCTGGACCAGTCAGAGTGTATCACATAACCAGGCACTGGCCCTTCTTTTGTGCCCCACACGGCTGTGCAAAACTGCAACATTTACAGTGTCTGAAGATAAATGTTTTCCAAAACAGATCTTGCTCCATTTATGATCATGAAATTAATTTAGTGGACTTCAACAATATTGTAGCTTTAAAAAATATTGTAAGAGGATAAGATAGGATAGGATAGAGTAAGGTAGGGAAGGGTAGGATAGGGTAAGGTAGGGTAGAATAGAATGGAATGGGATGGAATGGAATGGAATGGAATGGAATGGAATGGGATGGAATGGGATAGGATAGGATAGGATAGGATAGAGTAGAATGAAACATATTTCACACAGAAAGGGTAAGCATTGTTTTTTTAAACATTCATTTTAGGTGTTTGTAGATGTTTGTGTATGTTTGCTGAATTGTAATGTAAAGAGAATGTGTGTGTGTGTGTGTTTGTGTGTTTGTGTGTGCACATGTGTGTAGTGGATCATAAAATCAAAATATCAAACCCTCATACACACTCAGCCAAGGCTCCTTGCATGCAGCGTTTTCCTTTGCCTTTCTGACTAATTCTCTGCCCAACACACAGCTTCTTCTGTGAAGCCTTGATCAGGCTTTGCTTTGGATGTCCCTGGCCATTCTCTTGAGAACAAACTTCCAAGGTGGCAACAGTTATTTCCCTACTTTGTTGACAGGGAAATGGAAGGTGACACCTGCATGAAATAAACTGCCTACAGTCACACAGGTGGTAAATACTCAAGCTGGGGTTTGAACCCACAATCTCTAAGTCCAGAGCTCAGTCTCTCAGCTACTAAGTGCAACAGCTTCTTTTTCCCTTCCCTCCTCCTTGAGAACTGATCCTGGCTGTTCTTCCTGCTCTGCCCTGACAGCCAGTCTTCAAGGTGGCACTTTGCACACTGCACGGCACTTATCCGCTTACATGTCTGTCTCCCAGACTAAATCACCACACCCCTGAGGATGAGAGTGCGCTTCCTTCCATTCTTCTGCTGCAGGGTCATACACAGACATGTGTGGCATAACCGGAAGCACTAGGTAAACACCGCGTATCTTTCACATAACCCTGGTGTAGGGTGCCAAGGAGAGGAAATACCACTATTTACAGAAGAAAATCCAAGCTTCTCCAAGAGGTGTGTTTCTTTGGGCCTCTTTCTATTATAATGAATGTATTAGCAAAGCTTAGTGAAAATGATCATGTTAGATGGTGGTCAGGGAAGGTCAAAGACGTTCCTATCCACTTAGGTCTCAGAGATTTTATAGACAGATAAAGGTACTATGGGCAATGTTAAACCAAACACAAAATACCCTTTTTTTTCACTTTCCATTCATGACCAGACTGTTCATAGATATGTGTGGCCTGCCTGGAAACCAGGTTTATTCCTCTCAGACACCACTTTACTGGGTTCCTTCATTTATTCACTCGCTCACCCTTTCATTCAACAAACATATTTTTGAGTCAAGCCCTGCAGTTTGCCCTAGATTATGGGGTTAACAAAGCACAGCTCCTCCTGTATACTGGACCCTGGGATTAAGGCAACCAGAACATGGTGCTGGACAGAGTCAGCTGGTATGCAAGGGCCTGGACTTAGGAGCAGTTGGCCCCCGGCTCTGGGCTGGACTCTACCACAAAGGACCCATCACATCTCCAGCACTGTGATGAACTTCTCCAAGCCTGTTTCCACATTTCGTGGAGCTGCTTTCAGCAAGTACGTGGATCACCTTACTCAGAGCCTGCTAGTGTCCCCCTGTGAAAGGACAGGGCAAGTTAATGATCGGCAGTAGTGTTTGTAGATGTATGACCTCTGGCAATCTATTTGACACTCCTCTCTGCCTTGGTGTACTTATCCAAAGAAAACTCCTAAGAACCTGAATACTAATCACTATTCTTCAGCCACTGTGCACGTGTCCCTCGGCCCTAGCAGACATGGTGCTAAGCCGTATGTATGATCCATGCATGGTCTCACTAAACTCTTACAGCTGCTAGCAAGAGAGGTGGGGCTCTGTCTCCTCAGGATGCCAGGATGCTTCTAGGTATGGAAACCTGACCAAGGTCCTCTCCGCTTACCTTTCTTCTTCTTTACTGAGCACGCTATGACCCCACTCTTGCTAAGCCGGTCCTTCTGCTCTAGGGACCCAGCACCTCCAGGTTCATGTTTTATATCATTTCAGAGTATCTATCACTAGAATCCATAGTTTTGTCCTACTACCTCTTAGCTGAGACCCCCAAATATACACTCCTATATTTTAGCTACCTCAAACACTAAAGTTTCTGAAGGAAATTATTTTTTAATGTGTCTTTCTTAGGAGCCTTCTGTTGCCCAACTGTGGGATTTCTTTATAAACATAACATTGACAGTTTTATCTTTCATAACGAGATAATTCCTTATTGGCTAAATATTATACTACAGAGTCGTGGAGTTGAACTACTTCTTCCTAATGCCCCAGTCTGGACTTATAATGCTCTCTGGAGCCAATTATGGGAAAAGTAAGTTCATACCTCTTAATGGAAGAAAAATTGATCCCATAGTCATCAAATTAACTCACCATGATTTCCTCTTTTTGAATTAAATAAAATTGGTCTATGCAGCAGACATATATAGGGGTTATCAGCAGAATGAGAGAAGCTGGGCTTATATGCACAGCTGTGAAAGTGCTCACTTCCCTATCGAAAATATTCAGTGAGTTGTGACCCCTGACATCAAGTGTCAGGGTCTTGCTTAATTTCATTACATATTTACCAAAGCCTTTCTGTCTGCTTCATGGGGGAATTATGAGTTGAAAAGATACAAGGTCATCAGCTTTTTGAATTCCTTAGATTATATACTCAATATTATCACTTCTCTGCTACTTTAAAGGGAAAAAAGCAACAAGCAATTGCTTTAACTATATCAACACATTAATAATGTGGTTATATATAAAACTATCAATACACGCAGTTTAATGGTTTGCTTATTTTCTAAATACTTCCTGAAATGTAATGACATGCATTGTTATTTTATGTTGACTACAAATCTGAGAATGCTTTGTATTTCTTAAGAATAGAAATTGTATTTTTCCTTCTTTTCATTATGAGTACCATGTTGTTAGGAATGCAAAAGACATTTTTATGGCTATAGGGTTAAAGGAAGATATACAGAAATGGGTAGAGGTGGGAGTGTTAATAGTATGGAGAGAACAGAGACGGAGATAAATGTAGACCCCCAGAGGATAATCAAGGTACACACACCCATGCACAGGTGACAGGACGTGATTTTGTTAGATTTATTGAGCAGTTCTAGGTGCCAGGAACTGGGCTGAAATTTCCAGATGTGTGGCTAATAATATAATAGCCACCATTTGGAAATGCTTCATGCATGCCAGACAGTGCACAACTTGAGAGTCATTTGACAGTACAGTTCTACTTTAGTAGCTATCTAGGAAGAGGATACTTAAGAAAGTGATGCTCTGGAATGTGATGGCCTGAGGAAAGCAGAATAGGGCACAGGAAAGGACTAAGCAAGGGTGTGATCCTGGGAGATTGTCTTCAGGATTTGCCTCAACTTGAGTCAATGGCCAAGGAAACTGCCCAGCAGTGGGAGATGGCTCCCAGCCCAGGCAGGGTTGGCATCTACTGCACACCATGTGAAGTAGCTGGTCCTGCCTTCACTTTTTATATGAGGAGTTAAAGCCCAAAGGGTCTAACTTGCCCAAAGATACTATGAGTAGATTGTTGTCTGTCTGATGATAGCTCTTGAGCACACCGCCTCCACTGCAAATGGAATCACAGCAATGGCAATAAGCTAAAGTCACTTCAGACACACAAATGGCACACAGAGAGACCGATGAGCTTTCCGGAGTCACAGAGGTCAGTCCTACATGTAGAAATAAAACAAATACTCTCTCTTCATACTTTAAATTGGAGATGCTTATGCCCTTAAAAGCTTTAGTCATAAAAACAAAGATTTTAATGTATTTTTGTGGCTGGACCCAATCTCATTGTGCGCCATAAATATACATGTATGAACATACTAAGCAAAATAGTAAGAGTAAAATATCATTTCCCATTAAAATTGCCCTCAATTAAATCAAGCTGGTAATAGCTTTGCTCCCCTTTTCTTAGAATGACTCTGGATGGGTTTTAGAAGCTAACATGGTAAGTGACATGTCTCCTGTAACTGACCAGCTCTAAAACTGCACAGACCAGAGCCTGGCTAAGGATTCAACACACTGTGTGGAAAAGAGAACCAGCCTAGGCATCCTGTCCTGCGCTATCAACCTGGCTCTATTCCTTACCCATTCACTGGGCTTCCTTTGGTTTCAGCTGCTAGCATCCTTTCTCTCTCTTATAATCTCATTGTCTCGACCGCATGACTTGATTTATCTCCTTACACTGAATGCCCCTTCCAGCATTATACACTTCCCAGAATTTAACCTTAACAAACACCTGTATTTACATGAAATTCATCAAAAATGGGTTTGAGTGATAAGCAAAGTGGGATATAATGTAGGTAAGAGCCAATGTTGGAGGTAAGCAGTGAACATGTGCGTCACAATTCTAATCCCAAATGCTGTCCAACAGCGATGTGCATGAACATTTTAACTTAGGCATTAAGGAAATTTTAACTTTGGTTTGGCTAAGGGACTTTTTCTTTAATGACCCAGAGAGCAGTCATTTCACAGAGTATCTCCCTCTCCTGGTCCCTGTTTGGAACAGTTAAGGCAGGTTTGTTTTGCAAGTAGTTTTACATGTCACTACCTCAGACAATTTGAGCTTGGATGGGAGTCTACATGACTAGGTAACCCTAGGCTATCTTTATCTTTGTTCAGACATTGGCTCATCACTTTCTCTTCAAATATCTGGGGGGAAAATAATGTATGAGAAAGTAGAAATTGGATGCCAACTCTCTGCTCCTTTGATTTGCCTCCAGTGTGGTGATTAAATGAGTGTTTGCCTTGTTGCAGATCAATTATTTTGAGGACTCAGAATTTCTTGCTGTGTCTTGAATTGTGCTGATGGTTTTTAAGTAGGCCATAAAAATTCCTGTGAATGATTTGTTTAATTATTGTCTTGCTCCTCATTTACATTTTTATCTAAAACTCTGAAAACTGAAATCTGTATTCAATTCCTTTTCCTGTGAGCTACAATTTGTCTTGGTGGGAGAAATATCTGTATTGTGCTTTGTGTTTGGAATAATATCAGCCAGGCAGAGTTAAGTGTCTGTGATGTTGCTATGATGGGTTCAAACATTGTTCTTTTTGGTTGGTTTTTCTAGGGTTTAGGACAAAGTTGGATAGTTATTTAAAAGCCTTGACCTTTTTGCATCACCTAAATAAGCATTAAGGCCTCGATATGTTTGGACTTTGTTTTTCCAGATTTGGCCTTATGAAAATGGAGAATTCTGACCCACTATCTTGTTTTTTGTTTTGTTTTGCTTTGTTTTGTTTCTCTGACTTTAGGGGTAGGGGTGCTCTCTTTTTCACGATACCTAAGAAAAGAAGAAAGAATACATTCAACCCATCATAAAGTCTTGGAGGTGAAGACACCTGCTATGTAATCATTAGACTTCTGCAGAAATCGTAACATGGAAAGAACATTTAAAAGTAGTGACATTTCACTTCACAGACATTACTGTGAGGTTCCACACAAGCGCTTTTGAAATTTCCAAAGTCTTGACTGGAATAAAAACTGCGAAGTAAAATTCTGAGAGTGAAAACCTGCAGCTGTAAACACACACACACGCACGTGCGCACACACACACACACACACACACACACACACACACACAGAGCAAATCATTCCTGAGATACATGCGCCAAACTGCCAAGTTTGTTCATGCTGATGGAAGTAGAATATGTATGTATCGCACCCAGATCTCTCTGGGTGAAACGATCATATCACCAGTGCCCCGATGGCTACTGTGCTCTGGAGGGTGAGATGCTGGCTCAAGGTCTCCCATGAGTTAGGGGAACATTCAGCAAGAGAAGCAGCAAATCTTGAGTCCAAGTCTAATGTTCTTTCGCCCTCCAACTGCTATAAATGTGACAAATTATCTTATTAGTTTAGCCTAGTTCAGCATTTCCTCAAGTGTGGGATGTTAATAGGTGTTACATGAAATAATAGTTTCATGGTCAAATGAGTATAGAAAATGATGTTAAATAAAATTAAACACATTTCTTCATTTCAGGCTTCTCTGAACCTTTAATACATTAATATATATTGTGACTCTCCGTGATGGAAATCAAATACACAGCATTTCTTAAACTTACTTGACCATAGAAATGCCTTTTCTTGAACTAACCCAGGGAAGACAATCTGAGAAGTTCTAGACTTGCTGCTAAAATGTAATCTCTTTGTATCAATCAAGATTATGATAGGGACAGTAACCTGACTGTTCCTGCGATGAGACTAACAAAGGGACTGTGTACAGAGATCTGGGTAAAGTTAGGGAAAGCCACCAAAGGGCTTGAGCATTCATGGGTAACTGTCAGAGAAGCACCACCACCCCACAAAAGGAGCAAGAACAGGAGCCGAGGGTGCACCCCACTGCCAGCTAGGGCTTTTGGGGGACCCAGCACGTCAAAAGGATGTGGGTTCTGCCAAGGGTGCAGTGATGGAGCGGGGAGATGATGAGAAAGGGATGAAAAAGAACCCGATGTCTTTCTCTGTTTTCTCCTGTGGTCTTGTGGGTGTGTGCTCAGGTCCGAGGCTCCTGGAAGCCAGTCAGCCACGGAGCTCAGCCAGCGCAGTTTCTAGTCCAATCCAAAGGTGTTCCCTGTGTGTCTCCAGGGGCGTGGCATATGTTAGCCATTTCCTTAAACTGTGCCATAATCCTAGAATGTAAGAATCATGCTCACTAATAAAAGCAACAGACACAAGCTCCTATACAGCAGCTAGTAAGAGACAGACTCTACCTTATTGCTAGGCAGCAATTGTCAGACTTTAAATAAACACTTGAAGAACTAGCTGCAGGAGTTTCTTTTCTCTTCAATTTTGAGAAATTTCATCTCATTGCTAGCAAGATTGCTCCTCTAATAGAATGAATACGTTTAGTTTGGGGGAGTTTTCTCATCTGCAGGAGCAGGAGACCTTATTACACTCACCTGAGCATGGTGCTCCGCACTGGATTAATATTTGTTGAGTGAAAAAAACTGAATGAATGAATGAATGAAGAGTGAACACACAAGTGAGGGTACTGTAAACCAGCATCCCAAGAGGTTTCTCAGAGCTCTGTTGGCAGCAGGGTTGGCTTATCAGTCTATTTTTAAATGTTCTGGCTCATTCAAAATGGGAACATTTCCATACTGAGCATCTGCTCATGACTTTTGCTTTTTTGCTTGGATGACTCTGATACCACTGTCTTCATAACCCAGAATATACACATTAAACACCTTTGTGTGCATGCACACATGCCTGTGCATTGTCGTCATGACTGTCTCTGCTATGTCACTCTTTCTGTTCTGACACACCAGATCTATGAGCTTAATTTTTGTAAAGCACCAAATGTAACAAATTATGTGCCAAACTTCTCCCCTACTTCCCTATGGTAGGATCACTCACTAACTTAATCTATTGGATTGTGTGCTCTACCTGCACTAAACATTATTTCACCAAATGCTCCAGACTGAACTCTCCACTTAGGTCAGGCCAGAATTTCCCTCAGAGTTTCTGTTCTCATTCTTCCCTCCACCTTCGCCCATGCCCACTGCCCACTGCAGTGATGCCTTCCCCTCCTTGGGTTTGTTCTCCTATTCATTCACTCACGCTTCTCTGAACACTGGCTATGTGTCAGGCAGCATCATGCAAAGCAGATAACAGGAAAAGTGCAGCTTGATGCCTGAGCAATGCAGTCTGTTATTGAAACCTGACACCCTAAGCAAGAAAATAGAAGCAAGTGTGCCTAGGCGTGCACTAAAGCCGTGGGGTTATGGGAGATGATTGGAGAACAATGACTATTCCAAGCGCTCGGCACATAGTGGGAGCTCAGTACGTATTTACTGAATGGACGAATGAATGAGGGAACACTTGAACTAGCTTCTAAAGCATCCTCATGTCTGTACACAGCAGCCCCAGGGCTTCTCTCTGTTTACTCGAAAATAAAACGTTCTTACAGTGTCCTAAGTGTTCTATCAAGCATGCTGCCTTGAATCATTCTCTATTTTATTTGTCCAGCCACAGTGAGGACATCTAGTAAATCCAAATGATTACTTACAATTCTTTTTTTCCATATATCATCTAGCATAGTGATGGATAAGCAATAAATGTGGGAAAATACTTTACTATTCAGTTAAACTGAATCTGATAGAATTGAATATTTGTATGGATACATCCATTGTTCTTTTGGAAGTAGTAAGTTTAAATAGCATTTTAGTTTTGATGATAGGGCTGCATCCTGGAAGCACTCCCTCAAGCAGTGCTCATCAGTGTTGTGCTCCAAATGACTTGTAGTTCTTGTTACCATACAGATTCTGACCCTCCGGAGTGGTGTCCAAGAGTCTGTGTGTCTAACATTCTCTGAGCTGGTGATGATTTTGTCAACCCTTAGACTACAGTTTTCAATAGCAAGGTGCCAGGGGGAAAATGTCAGAAGAATGGCACTCATCAGGTCTGTAATTTATATCTGGCACTGTACAGGACTGTGAATACATTAACTCATCAGTTGTCATATTAGATGCATAGACTACTTACACCCGGATTATTCAAGGAAGTTTTAAATACGCAGTCAAACTTTATTGTGAGTGACTTTGTGAGTGTTCCTCAGGACGAGCAAACATTTCTAAGAACTCTGAACTTGATAAACAAGCAATGTCTTGCAATACAGGTGGTAAATTATGCTAAGTGCCACAGAATCACAACTCTCTGTCTCTCTCTCCCCCCTCCGTCCCTCAATATACAAATACTTTGTATTATGAGTAGATCAAATTATTCTTGCCAACCAAGGTTTTACTGTATAGATTCTCCAGACCCCTCCTAGGTGTGCTGATTCAGAGGGCCCAGAGTAAAGAGAGAAATATAATTTCTTTTAAAAGGAAAGATGAGTCTGGGACACTGTACAGCTGAAATTCTCAGAATGAGCCATAGCCTACCCTTGTTTCGGCTGTTCCCTTTGGAGTGTGGGTGGAGCCTGAGATTATGACACTGTACAAAAGAAAGATTTTCTGGATGGGTCTCACCTAAGCCCTTTAGCACAGAGTATTCTCTGGCTTGTGACTGTTAAAAAAAGATGGAGATTTCAAGTGTGAGAAAGAAGCCAGGCATAGTGGTGCAGGCCTATAAGACCAGCGCTCTAGGGGGCTGAGGCGGGAGAATCACAAATTTAAGCTCAGTCTGAGCAATTTACTGAGACTCTATTTCAAAATAAAAAATCAAAATGGGCTGGGGATGTAATTCAGTGCAAAGGCCCTAACTTCAAACCCCAGTACCACATAAAAGAAAAATGTGGGACAGAGAGTCCACAGACCCTGCTGCTGGCTGGAATGTGTGTGGGAGTAAGAAGAGGGAATGTGGGTAGCCAAAGCTGAAAGCAGAGGCATTGGAGGACACCCACAAGTAAACAGTACTCAGCCCTACAGTGGTATGGAACTCATTTTGGCAACAGTCTCATGAGTCTGAAGGCGAATTCTTCCCCATCTCCAAATTCTTTCCCAGCCCAGCAGCACCTTGACTTTGGTGCTTTGAGACCCAGTCAGGTCTGCTCAAGCCTCTGACTTGCAGGACTGTGGGAGAATAAATGGGTATTGGTTTAAACTGGTAAACTGGCGGTAATCTGTTATGCAGCAATTGAAAACTCATGCACGTACATTAGGTTTGGCAACAACTTCTTTCGGGTTCTGATCATACCCCAATCTCTGACTCAAAAGTGTTGTTATCTTTACGTCACATGTAGCCAGGTGAGACAGCTTCCACCACTTTCCCAGTCTCACACTTAATGGCAAAACTGTAATTTGAATTGAGATATTTTTCTCCAAAATTTCTTAACTCTCAAGAAAAAGAAAAAGATGGGAAATTATGTAGAAAATAGGGAGGTATGTGCAGCTGGAAAAGACTCTAGTCAGTAGACATGGAGAAAATGAGTACTATTTCTCTGATGTGGTCCCCAAAACAGCAAAGTCCAACATGCAAAGTCTTTATATAAGATACTTGAATGGTCTGAACAGATAGGGGAAGGTGGGGATATTTTTTCTGGCTTAATGTAGCCATGATCCATGGACTGGAGATGATGGTGTGGCCAGATGCTCTTGCTGGTGGCTCTAAATGTTGCTAATGCAATCAGAATGTCAGGAGGCAGGGACAAATGGTAAAGCAGGGCCTGCAGTGCCTGGTTCACTAGCAATAAAGAGAACATGAAGAGGGAAGGTTTGACAGTGTTTTGTCAGGCAGCAAGAACAGAGGTTAATGCACGGTAATGTCAGCTGGGTTATAAAGCACTGAGACTCAGCTAAGCTATTGAATGAGAAGCAGTCAGCTCTGGCTACTTAGTGAGGAACAGTCAGTCCTACAGAAGATACAGATTGTGGTGGCTCCTTGCTTCAGCCTGACATCTTCATTCAGGCTTCTCTGAGTTACCTCAGAGACTAAAGAAAGTTGAAGCAACAGGAAGATTTATCCACCCATCCATGCACCTATCCATCCTTTCACCCACCCACCCATCCATCAATCTACCCATCAATCCACCCATTCACCCACCCACCCATCCATCCACCCATCCATCCA